>JAQFYE010006556.1:0-10665 GCA_034694305.1 Protaphorura glebata
AAAATAAGCATCTCGGGTATATACCCGGGTTTATTCCCGGGTATATACCCGGGTGCTTTGGGTATTTACAACACTATTTCCAGCTGTTCTGTTTAGAAATTGTCGTCGTCAGATTTAGAACCTGAGCCTTATACTCTTTTATTCTAAGGTAGGCCGGTCTAATTTTTGCCACCTTCGCGCAAGTGTGCTAATTATTGCCATACGCCATTTGTGGGCGTGCTGTAAGGATCCCATACTCGTGTAGTTAAGGGGGTGACGAAAATTAGCACATCTGTTCACCTTTAGACTGCCCGATTGAGAATGATGTACCCAGGTATGGGCGATAATTAGCACACCTTCTCTTTTGTGTGTTAACGTTTCCCTTCCTTGGACAGGTGTGCTAATTATTACCACTATGTAGGCGTGCTTTGAAGGTCACATGCTCATGTAGTTAATGGGTAGCGGTAATTAGCACACTTGCTAGAAGGTTACGATAATTAGACCAGCCTACCTTACTAATGTTTAAATAATTAAGGGTTTATCGTTTCGCATAGTTTATCTTTATAATTTAGTCCCTTTGCTTCATTTCCTTTTTAACAAATTGTAGACTTTATTTCGAGTTAATTATTTGTTTCTGCACTTTGCCATTATGCTATTGCCTTGTAAGGAACTACTTGATTGAGTCATAAACCTCAACTCAAACAGATGTTGTGAACGCCGGATAAGTTTCGGAAAAGTTTGTAGCTTATTTTTTCTTCGGAAATCAATAGCAATATTTCTGGAATTTTCATTCCGGTCTTACTTTCCCACCAAAAGAGCTTGGTGATATGTCAGAAAATTTGATCTATAACCAGGAAACCGATAAGAGCTTGATTGAACAGTGGTATTCTTACCACAATGCGCACATTGCGCACGAGCTTTTGCTTTTAATAATCTGTTTAATTAATATTAGTATTAATATTATATTAGTTTAATTATTTTTGTCTTGATTGAGCCTGAGCGGAGCAAGTAAAGTTTTGGGACTTGGGACTTTCGTAGTGCTAAGAGCCATACTTTTGTAATACAGAAGGACAGTCACAAATCTCATTCTGATTTTATTCGAATCATTCACAAGAATTTCGCATGGATGAAAATATTTCTGAGTTATTTCTAAAATGGTGTTACGAAATATATTTTCCGAATATTTAAGTAGCCGAGAATCGAAATTTTGAAACAATTTAACGAGTTTGTTCAGTGACGTCTTTTGTCCTATTTGTTTCAGAAATGCGAAAATTTTACCTCACCGATGTATGCATGTATATATGTATGTAATTAGGAGGAGGTCTAGGGGAACAATCACGTACTGCCAAGCCTTCTAAACCATGCCGACTAAGCCAGTGGTAGCCCATTGTGATTGACTCCATGAATAACAGAATGTGTCATTTCTACCTCAGTAAGCCATGACATTTTAGGTTACCTCACCGAAGCTCAATACTGAACTCAAATGTATCCGCAATCCCAGGCCCAGCGCTATGTACAATCCACAATTTAATCCTGCTGCTAGTATTACGAGTCACAGTAAAGCGAATTTGGCTAGGGCTGTATTGGCCGAATTGCCTGACCAACTTGTTTTTTGGACGAAGAGACTCAAACCTGTGGTTTAAATCTACAGAATTCAATGTTTAACAAAATTTACTTGCGTGCTTACACAGCTCAGATTTATATTTCTTTCATTTTGTGGTTGATCTTAATGAACCTTCCCAAATTCCTTAAACGGCGGTCCTAAAATTAGTACACGCAATTCTTATTTATACTCACCTAATTTTAATCTTAGTTGTCTTTTTAACAGTTTCAAATAAAAATGTATTCTTGATATTTTCTGTTACGAGAAAGACTTCTGGTATTCTTGGATATTTTGTTTGAATTTCCAGAGTTACAGAAGTTCATTGGACAAGGAGTTTCTCCAGAACAAGCCTTCAATGCCAAATTCGGTCTTGCCAAAGAGGTTTTGGCCGAAGTTCCTGGACAACTTTGTGAACACATGAGATCTCATGCACTCCAGGCTCAAACCATGTAAAATTGAACTAGAATTCTCTTTTATTGAACTCAATATTTTGGTTCCGAGTACTTAAAGATTTACTGTTCGTTTTATGAATCTCTCTCACATTAAATATTCTGTGAACGTCATTTAAATATTCAATGAAACCATGCCATTCCTTTTACTTTGTGGTAATTCTTAGTCTTTTCCTGACGGGAAAATTCTAATCTTGTGCTATTTCCAGAAGAAGTTCTAGCTACTATTGACAATATGGTATAAGTAAATAATATACCTATATATATATATATATATATATATATATATGTATGTATGTAAGTATGTTCTCTTATTCACAAGCTATTGTTGGACGGACCTAATTGTGATTTGAAGTCATGGTTTTAGATGTTGAATTTTATTTTTTTCGATTTTTTTAACATTTTTTTGGCAGTGACGTCAACAAATATTTAATTCAGTTCGCTAATTCAGACGGATACAGAGATAACAAAATACCCTGTATCCGTCTTTGTGTGTGCGTCGCGATTATTAAATGGTGCCCGGGTCATTGTAGGTGTATATAATATTTATTTTCGACTGAAATGCAAATGCAATTCCCAAATGATGCTTTAATAAAGCAAGATAACTTTTTGTCAAAAAGATTTTGTATACTTATTTTCCAATTCCGGTTAATTGTTTGTTAGTTTTAGAGTGCACCAGCATTGTTATTTTCCTTGTCACAATCAGTCGTTCAGTCGATTCCAAGAATAATCTAAATGTTATCTACAGAAAAATGCATAACCTGAACAAAATTATTAAAAAGGTTTGAGGTGAAAGTGTGCGGTTAATTCTGTTAATTTCTCGATACAAAAATTGGAAGAATGAAAATAATTTGGTCAATCGGTCGATCGTAGTGCACTGCCTCAGCCTGTTAGATCAGGGGTTGTCTCCCTAATTTAATGAATTGGAGGCCAATAACAACGTTAAACACAGATTTTAAAGTGTTGGCCCTTGTTATGAAAAATTGATTTTCTAAAGTCTTGGGTGAGCTCATAGGTTCATACCAGACATGATATATTAATGGAAGCCGTATCTTTGACAACCTATCTTTTTTAAGAGATTGTCTTGAGACCAAATAGCACAAACTGGACTGTCATTTCCATTGACCAAGAAAATGTCTTTGGAAATGTAACTCCTATATTTTTAAAGTATTGGAGAAATACGATTTTCCTGAACGTTTTATATACAGGGTATTCCAAAAGAATATGAACACTTTCAAAAATTTATAGTTTCAAAAGTATGGACCAGATTTTTGAAAAAAATATTTTTAATGAAATTTTGAACAAACTTGATTTTTTAACAATTTTTACATTTTACGATTAGCGAAGCGTATTCCCTATATTACGGACACTCTTAATTTTGCACTCCCAGACCCTAATAACGTTATTAGCATACCAAATTTCGAGAATTTTAAACTTTCAAGCCTATCCCGGATTTATAAAATAGTCAAAAACAAATTTTGAAGCTGATTCCGGGACTTTCTAAATTTTGAAAATAAATTTCCACTTTTTCAAAAAAGAATTTGTATTTTTTTTTGAGATTTTTAAATTTCAAAAATCATTTTCAATATTTCGTTATAAGGCTCTGGGAGTACAAAATTAAGAGAGACCGTTATATCGAGAATTCTCTTCGCTAATCGTGAAATGCAAAAATTGTTAAAAAAAAAAACAAGTCCTTTCGAAATTTCCTAAAAAATATTTCTTTCGAAAATCTGGTTCGTACATTGGAAACTATGATTTTTTGAAAGTGTTCTTATTCTTTTGGGACACCCTGTAGTACGTAGAAATTTTGTACCATAACATATTTGTGTTTGTGAATTATAGAGGTGGCCTGAGGTCTATCATTTGCGGCACTTGAAAACTGAAAGCCAGCCTCCTCAACGACCTTGAACTTTATGGAACTACTTAGCCAACTGCACTTTTGAAATCAATACTGTCTTTATTTGGACACATAATTTATTCATGGTTTTTGCTCCTTGTCGACCTCACTCAGATAGATTACATATATTGTAAGTAATACATGTAAAAGAACACAGTGATGGCGAACGGTAAATGTACTCTTAAACAAATCAATGATTTGTGACATTAGTTAAGTTAAAATGAATGTAGTTTACTAATGGATATATTTTAGACCGATGTTCAATTTTCAGAGAAACCATGCCCAATTGTGTCTTGTGAAGCTTCTCGTCCATTTGAAATGGCGAATTAGTTCAAGAACTATCACAAAATAAAAGAGAAACAGCCGATATTTGGTATTAGGTATTTATATTCCAAAGAAAAGAGATTAAGCTGTCTGAATAACGTTAAAAAGCTAAAGTGGCTTTCAGAAAGGGTTTGAAGGCGAAAGCTGAGGCTTTTGGGAATAAGTCTGCAGTCACCATCACCGAGAACTATATCTAGGTCAAGGCCGGAATTGAGAGACAAGTGTTCGCTTAAATATACTCGATATGTTAAACAAAGCAAGTCTGTATCTCTTCCAACTAAGTGTTAAATATTGTTGTCTTTTGAGAATTGTTCCATACTATTGGGAGGTCAAGAAAAACATTTTGCAACATTCGAAATCTACATGGAGTCTTCAAGGATGGTATTTTGTAATCATATTTATGGTTCTTCATTCATTGTTCCTTCTGGTCACTTTAATATTCCTGATTTCAAACACCGGAGCGCTTCAAAATATACTTCACGTTGGATATTTCTTTGTATTCGCGGTCCCAATTATATTCCAATGTGGTATAATGGTGAATCGTTACAGAATACCAGCTCTGATCAATGAATTCCTCAGATTCTTTACACATTTTCAAGGTAATTCCTATTTATAATCAGCACATTTAAAAACAGAATAAATCGATCAGTCGCTATTTAAACCACGTTTGTCAGAAAACTGTGAGATGAGAGATGTGCTGCGTAGTGCTCCAACCGTTTCCGTTTCAAAACGAAACGCCGTTTCCGTTTCGTTTCCGTTTCCACTTTTTTGAAAACGGTCCAGTCCGTTTCGTTTCCGTTTCCACCTAGAAACGGAACGAAACGGAAACGGTCCATAAGCCTAATGTTAGAATTTCGTTTCGTTTCCGTTTCCGTTTCTTTTTTTCAGAAGCCGTTTAGTTTCCGTTTCCAATTCTTCGTTTCCGTTTCGTTTCCGTTTCCACCGAGAAACGAAACGAAACGGTACGGATAAATTTTGTTTTCCGCTCACTGTTCCGGAAAAATTCCCGGGATTTTTTTTTGTCTTTCAAACCCTTTTTTGTCTTTATTTCGAGTTGTGTACGTGTTTGAGTAAAAAATAATTTTTCTGGGATTTTCCGGAAAAGCGACTAAAATTGAATTCCGTAATCGGTGAAGAATGAAGTCGAGGGGTTATGTTTGTTTGCAAGCCACAGTACACGTGGTAGGAAATAGTACTTCACATTAACCTAACGCGACGTAAACGGATCTGTGATAGACTCGGACTTTTGGACTATGGACTCAGAAATCACGTGGGTGGTCACGGCTTCGATTCCTACTGACATCACTTTTTTCACCAACCTTTTCTTGCATTAACTAATAGCATTAATTTATGTGAGCCAGGAAAGCAGTAATGGATTATCTGAACGTACGCATTAAAAATAAACTAAAGTTAATTTCAGAAATTCCCCGTTAAAGTTTGACTCAACGGGGTAAATCCATTCAAAGATGGGGTTTTATATTAATTTATTTTCAAGGATAAAAGATCCGAGTCTTTGGGTACGTTTGTATTTAATTTCATCAGACTAGTCTGATACATGGGACTAGCAAGATAGTCTGTCCTTACTCTGCCTTGATAGCCCTGATAGCTCCTGGAGGTGCCCCCAGCACTAGGACAGCTATGCAGTATCAAAGTCTGCCGAAATAGTAAGGTTTCGCGAAAAACATAGTTTGACTTCGAACTCTTTGGACACTTTCTACACATGAATACAAAAAGGGATAAAAGTTTATGAACGACCCTCAGTTCTTCTCTTGAGCCTAAAACAAAGAAACGTAAAAGTCGGATACTTTCTTAAATTGTTTTATTGTAACTGTAACACAGGTCGCTACATGACAAGAGCTGGAATAAATGCCATTTCACCGATTGAAATCTTGATGTGGAGTGGAGTTTTACTTTGCAGTGCACTGCAACCAGTTTCTTTGGCGAACTTTTATTTTGAGTACCCTCGATCGACATTCTTCGCAGGTTCTTGGTTTTTGAGTGATGGCGACACGGAGTCATCAAACTGGATTGCATATTTCTGGTTCCTCCCAACATTCCTAACTTGCCAGCTTGGATGGGCCAGCCTAATATTCACGATTCCAATCACTACCACCTACTTGGCTAACTTCAATTCGATCATGGCTGAGATTCGGTAAGATTTGTTCTAATTTAATTCTAAACATGCCAACAGTCAAATGTATTCAAATCTTAATCACTTCCAATAGTCGTTAGGTTTCGCATAATATAATTCTTCGGGACAAACATAAAGTAATGTTAGTGGTCGCCAGTCGCCATGCGGGGACTTGAATTCTTTGAATTAGTATCTAATCCGTCTTTTTGCGCTTATTTTGCCTATTATGAAAACAAACCGACGTAAGACGCAGTATCTAAGTGTTGCTTCGCGACAGATAGGTACTCCGTCCATATGATTACTGTTCATTTTTTTAAAATTAGAGCCCAAAATGGAAAGTTTGTTATGTTTGTCCGACAAGCAAATCAACAATATTTAAATAGACAAAATGCCAAAACAGAAAAATAAAGCAAGAGATTTCATTTCGCATTCATTCTTCAAAGTATTTCCATAGCAACCTTATAGAGGACATGCCAAGCCTTCCCATACTTAGATTAATGAAACCCACTCCTAATTATAGATATGACAAAAATGTTTGTTTGGAAAAAACAATGGCTGGGGAGCGCTACTGCGAGATTTCGCTAGGTGTCTCCAACGCATGATTTTCAAGTCGCGGATGAATTGTCTCCATAAGTACTTATGTTGTAGAGGCCAATAAACTTTGATTCGAATTCTGTGAAGTTCCACGCTACTATTGATTTAAATATTAGTAGAGGGGATAAAATAATAAAATAACATTAATTTAAATTGTTTCATCTGCCTTTCCGATTCTTAAATAATTAGAGGACGGAATTGAAGGAGAGCAGTCTGCAATTCTTCCCGTTACTAGGGGCTACTGAATGTCATCTCTATCTAAGATTAGTGCTCCATGTTCCCATATAGGCTTTAATTTAAAAAATTGAGCAGTGGATAGCTAGATAGATAAATGGTGACCTGCGTCGGGGTCACCATCTGACACCCACTTTTTATTGCATTTATGTAGGTTTCATAACATTCCGAGCGACTTTGGAAATTTGACCTCTGGTGACCTGGGTCAAGGTCACCCTGTTACACCCACTTTCCATTGCATTAATGCACGTTTCATAACATTCTGAGCAACTTTGAAAATTTGACCACCGGTGACCTGGGTCAAGGTCACCCTCTGACACCCACTTTATATTGCATTCAGGCAGGTTTCAGACCGATCTAAGCAACTTTGAAGATTTAACCTCTGGTGACCTGGGTCAGAGGTCACCTGGCGAGGTCATATTAACACTTGGTGATACTTGTGACTTTGCGTACCTACCCTGTAAATTTCGTTGAGATCCGTCAACATTTACTTCATGTGACCTACGGTGACTTGTCACCCTCTGACACCCACTTTTTATTGCATTTATGCACGTTTCGGACCATTCTCAGCAACTTTGAAGAGGTGACCTCTGGAAATCTGGGTCAGAGATCGCCTGACAAGGTCCTTGCAGATCCTTGTGACCTTGTGTACCTACATTGTAAATTTCGTTTAAATATGTCAGCATTTACTGCATGGAAAGTGTGGACGGACGGAGGGACGGAAATTTACGTAATGTCTTGCTTACGCAACACGTAATAATAGGCAAAACACCAGCAAAATTTTTAAGTATAATTTGTGCAATTATTATAATATTTTCAGTGTGAATGCGTCGAGTAAAAACTCAATTGACGCACTTCGAAGAGCATTCGTGGTACTTGGTATCTACAGATGTTTGCAGATAATGACAATCTTTGCGAATGAGGTATTTCGCGACTTCATGGCTTTTCTGATTTATTTCCTCATGACTATCATCGTTTTCGCAAACTTTACAATTGTACGAAGATTGCAATTCAATTCCTTACCACCCGTTGCATTCGGTATTCTGCTGGTACTCTCAATTTTTGCAACAATTTATCTCCTCGGAATCTATCACATTGTTGGTGACGTTTATGGTGGGTCTAATGAATTCATCAACTCTTGGAAAAGATGTCCTACGTTGAAGTGGAGAGATAAGAAACTTATACGGAAGACTCTGAGGGCATGCAGACCCAATCGATTCGAAATGGGAAGTTTAGGATATTTTCAAAAACCTCACACAATCAGAGTGATTGGTAAATTAATTTACTGGACGTCAAAAACAGTCATGACTATCAAATAATTCTCAAAATTGGTTCGAACAAACTCATAAAAATTAGGGTCAAAGTTTGCAAACAATATTAGCTCTAATGGACGACCGTACCATTACGTTACCATGCACTTTTGAATAAATATTGGTATAGCTCCTAGTATAGCTCCTAGTATAGCTCCTAGTATAGCTCCTAGTATAGCTCCAACAACGTCATAACTACCAGTTCACCTCACATTGATCTTGTTCTATAAAAAATTAGAAATAATGTAATTTGCGTAATAAATACTCATTTTTATTTTGAAAAGCATTTCTTTCTTCAAAGTTGCTATTGTGTTTGGTTTATGGTTTAGCTTTAGCTACTCACGGATTTATCATTGGTTGGATATTTTTTTGTTTATTACTCTATAAGGTTCTCAACAAAATGGATGTCTCATTTATTCTCCTTCTGGTTGGTTATGGGAGGTGCATAGGTTCATGGTGCACTACAGTATGGGATATTATTATTCGGCCCCTTGTTAAGACGGAGTGCTGCGTTTAAAGGCGTTTAAGGCAAACGAAATTTTAAAAAGTAAAAAGGATAAAGTGATGGTAATTGGTGTTTTGGACACCTGAAACGAATCCTGAGGCCTTGTTGTTCAAAAATTCTCGAGAAAGTGAACCGGAAAAATAATATTAATTTTTTTCGAAAATGGAAGTGAAAGATGAGATTTCAAAATACTCAACGTGTGAATTCTTTCGAAATTCCAACAAGTTTTCCTCTTTGAACTAACCTGCTACATAATGAAAATTTTGTTCCGAATACTAAATTTTGCCTTCCGAGAAAAAAATCCTGAGTTTCCCTTTGTCTCCCATGTATTTCAGAATTAGTTGTTTGGTTGTAGATATTTGACCGTCCATAGCGGTCAATTAAAGTTTTGACCAAACTTTCGTCGTTCCTCCGACACCGCAAAAGTTTGGTCAAAACGGTCTTCTCTTCCTCCTAAATTGATTCCTGTCCCCAATTAATATTGAATATGCCCCTTACTCACTTTTGCCCCTAGCGATACTTAAGTCGTCACCAAGTATGCCCCCAAATAAACTCATTCTGCCACCTGATATGCTCATTCTCTTTCAGACTTGGGTCAATTACATTGAAAATGTAATTAATTACTACAAATTACATATTACACCCTCACTTTTTAAAGTAATTGAATTACAATTACAAAATTACAAGAAAATATTTTGAAGTAATTAATTACAAATTACAAATTACAAATACGCTGTACAGAAATAATTGCAATAATAACCATGGCCTACCAGTTCGAAATATTCACAATAGTTCTAGTAGGACTTTGTATTCTATTGAGAACACTCCGTAAAAGCCAAAGTGGACCTAAAATGATAAGCAAAGCCATTTTGAGACACTTTCACAATTTTTTAAGTATTTTAATGATTTGTTGTGTACTTCCATGGGATTGGAATGGAAAATCACAGGAGTTTGTCCGGACAAAGTATCGACATCGCTTGATTCTCCATCGAGTTATATCATTTATATTCCCCAGCACCGTTGTTTACTATGGAATCTCCTTTGCAGTTGGAATTTCTAACGAAAATATTGCAAAGTATGCTCTACTATTAGATATCATGAAGTTATCAGGAGCAGCATTTTCATCGGCGGCATATCTATTCTCTTTCGTTCCAACGGGAAGTGCCGTGAGGAGATTATGCAATCTACTTACGAGCTATAGCAACGTCCTTAGAGGTACGAACATATTATACAGCACATAAACTAGTATAATTATGTTATTAGAAATTGGCATTGTTATTCGGAAAACATTTAAGCAGACTATAATTTTTTTACTGTCGTAGGCGCCACGCGCGGTTCTGAGTACTAACAAGGGAACTCGAAAATGCTTAAAACCGATTCGGCCACAAGAATTCATATCAATTGCCGGGGTGGCCAAAGTTAATACGCCGAAGTGTTTATGTGGGACGGCTCCGGTATGGTCACAAAAATATAAAGTGTAAATAAATACTTCGTAATATAGGGTAGGCAGGGCTAATTATTCCCACTTTTTGTAAAATCCGTTGCTCACTATGCCCCAATGGCATAAAAAAATAAAAAATTGGAACGGACGGGGAAAACTCACGTGTATCGCCGGCAAATACTCTGCCGCTAGTTCTTC
>JAQFYE010006557.1:0-10665 GCA_034694305.1 Protaphorura glebata
ATTTTATTTTGTGGTGTGATTTCAGAATTTTGACATCAATGCCGTGTTGAATTTCAGTTGAGTGACCTCACTGCCTATTTAGCTCTGGCTCTACTCCATGAGCCATCTCAATCACTTAAATCTCGAGTGAAAATTGTTGTGAAGTATTGATGACGGAGATGGAACTTGAGTCATGGTGCTTTCAAAATGGGGAATATGCAAATATTGTTCATTCATGCCTGGAAGGCAGCACCGTTACTGTAATTACAATTAATTACTAATTTTACAAATTAATACGGCTAGCATCTCTTGCCGTCTAATTACATAATAGCACTTACAAAAGACAATAAATGACAGATCCGTGTTTTTGATTTTTTTGTCTTGTTAATGTATAATAATTAATTTTAATCGTAATATAAATTAAAATCCATAATAATCAATCAAGTCATAAATTAGGACAATTTAGTATTTATAGTAAAATCAATTCCTGCACACATTATGAGCGAACTTGAGATGCCTGTTTCGTGTACATTCTACCAAAGCGGGTTTCAAAAATTTGCAGCTTCCAAAATATGGATTAGATTTTCAAAAAAAAACTGCTATTGAAATTTTGAAAGGACTTGTTTTTTTTTATAGTTTTGACATTTTACTATTTTCACACTTCAGGAGCCTAACATCGTTATTTATTAGCATACGACATTTAGAATGTGTAAAATCTCTCAATTTAAAAAATCTGGAAATTTTGAAAATCTGAACTGAAAATCAAAATTTTAAAAATGTTTTCTTTATATCGGAAAGATTTGAAAAGAAACATCGACAAACAGTGGAATTCAGTTCTAAACCTTCGACTTAAAATTGGCAATTGTTGTATAATTATATGTAATTTCCTTACGAAGGTAAGGAAATCATTTGTGATATGGAGCTCGTCATGAATCTGAATTTAAGTCTGAAATCGACAAAAATAGCTTAATCATAATAAGAATCCGTATAATAATAAAATAAAATTGTCAAAGAATTTGTAATTTATCTCCCGTTCTTTATTTGACACTGAGGGCAATAGTCTAGACTTGTATTATATCATCTACCTTGATACGTGTATCAGATATCTAGAGTAAAGTGAGGCTTATCGTATATTTCTATGGGGAGAGATACCCTGTCTCTGCTACCCATTTTCAGAACTCAATTCATTTCGATCAATACATTACTTCACTATCACCACACTACACCAAATGTCTTTTTAACCAGTAATTTGCATTTGAAATACAAATTGTTTTTATGACAAAGGTTTGGAAACTTTATTCTAAATTTTGATCTTTTTGGAAATTTTGAATTTTATATTTATGTGAGAGATATTGAGTTCACAGAAATTCTAAGAATCTTTAGAAAATCGGAATATCATTCTCAACAAATTGGGAATTTCGCTTTTTGAGAATCTAAAAGATTCATAATTTTTACTTAATTGCACTGACGTCAACAAATATTTAATTGAGTTTTCGATGCGCCAATTTCAGAGTAGTCTAAAAAATAAATATTACCCTACACTTACAAATTACTTTATTACAAACCGGATTGGAGATTTTACAATTGCTCTGCAAATCGTATAAATTCTGGGATAATTCTGAACGTAAATGAAAATACGATTACAGTTAACACCTTCGCAAGTACATAGCACGTTCTTGAATTTCTTCTGCCAGTCTTCGTAAACTGAAACAAACAATCCAAAGGAATTAAATGTTATTCTCCAAAAGTTGGACAAAATTGAATTTATTTTTGTATTTATTTTCTCTCACATCGCATTGGTTTAAAATTAAGTGTTTGTGAGATGAGTCCAGGAGTATAGAGAACCAAGTAGGCAGTGAAGTCAGTCAAGTGAATCTGTTTCCTGAGACTTTAGACAGTTGAGGAATATTTGGATGATCCATTTTATTAAGATCCGTTCAAATCTAGTCTCAGAAACAATCTTGTTGTGCATTTTGTAGCGGGAGGACCACCCTCTCTTGAACGACCTGGTACTTGCTACCAAAATGTACCAGGTCGTTCAAGAGAGGGTCGTCTCCCAGCTAACACTAACACTTTTTCCTCTTCACGGTCTCTCCACCAGAGTGCGCATAATTCCTTTGAACCTGAAATCAATTCACAGAATTCATCTCACTTAATCTTCTCTTATTTAATGAAAAATATTCATAGAATTTTAACGAAACATTTCACACTCAATTTTGAAATCTGCTTAAAAGTATTGACCACGAACCATTTTGAATGACTTTTTAAATTTTATGAGCCTGGAAATTAAAAACATGCTCGAGAATCCTCATTAGTTAATCACTTTATTCATTAAGTCAAGAATTATTTCAGCAGTTGCTGTTGTCGACATTTAGCATAAATTCATTTTCGCTGAAGGGTAAATTGCAAAAAGTGTAGGTTAGATTATAGCGCATTACAATTTTCATATCTGGTCAATTAGGAATAGATACATGCGCTTTCCCAATTTTTATTAAAGAATAAGTTTTTAATTATCCAAAATTCAAAAATGGATTGACATACGGTTGTTTTGACACATTTTCCCTGCTCTGACATTTGATCAAATAATCCAACCACCGTTGACCTCGGTTGACCATAGTACCGATGATTTATTATTTAATCCGAATATTATTTTCTTTCAGTTCTCTCTTGTTTATTTTATAATTCGATTAAATTCAATATTTTTTATTCTGTCTTTATTTGTTTTGAAGATCCCGGTCCCGGTGTGGTGTTTCTTGGTTCTTATCTCTGGTCGTTCATGCACTATGTCGATTTTATACGCTCAATGATACGTTCATTCATTCCTTAAATATTATATTTATTTGATCATTTCAATACATTTTAGATAATTGAATAATTTAATCAATAAATGAATTATTAAATTCAACTCCATTCCCAGACAGTCCAAAAATCATTCGTCCAAGTCCATGCCGATTTTTCCAATTTTAGCGGGAAATTGAACCAATCAGACATAAATTGAATAAACTTGCATTAACGTAAAATTCCTTTTAAATAAATGTGCTGTGCATGTTTACTAAATTTTCACCAATTTGTATAATTTATACGTACCTATAAAGTATATTGAAATACCTATTTATGCAGATAGCGTATACGCGAAAGCGTAAGTATGTATTACAGGGTGTAACCAAACAAATTCGTGGAGCACAAAAATGGAGTGCGTTTAGTCATTATTAGTCGCAAGTCGATTTTGTCACAAAATCTCAATTTCTGATGTTTTTAGTAAAAGTAAAATTGAGTATAATTTTATATTTATGTACAGATCTTGACAACTATTTCCGTCTAGTACATCCCATATATAAAAATGGACATGGTCACCCGTAGATGCCATAATTATGTGTACTACAATGTGAATCCGGTCACGTGTTCGCTTGCACGACGGGACACAAGTCGTACAGGTCATTCCTAAGACTATGCAAATTCAGCCCCAACGTTTAGGGAAAACCGATTTTGCGGGGTTTAAACTTGGTTTCGTAAACGAGTAAAGGATATTACACTTTATCACATCTTGGGCTTGCTTTCTCAAGAAATTAATGTGCAAACATTTTTTGCTTCTTATTCTCACCAAACATCATCAGCGTCATTGTGAGCACTGGCTCTAGGCTCTGAATAAACTATTTGGAAGCGTGTTGCATTTTGACCTGGCACCCTGTAGAGAAATACTTCAGTGCTTGTCAATGGGCAATATGAATCTGAAACAAAAGCAAAGGACCCAAGATTCTAGCAGGATACATGGAATAGTAGAACTGTGTATATTTATTCATGTTAATTCATATCAACAACAGTATTTCGTACCATCCATATTTGTTCATATATTTTGCTTTGTACAACTGGTAACATTTTTGTGTTTCGTATACTGAACAATTCGAAATCCGGAGTAAATCCCACCTACACGAGATATCTCTTGCTCTTGCTCTACCAAATCCTTCACAAAAGAAATTAAGATGAGCAGACTGACTCCACGGTAGGCAAGTGTCGATAGGAACGGTAGAAAAAATTCCATCGTATTTGCTTTCCCATAATAAACCGCAAGTCCTAACGCACCACAGGACAATAAAATGGAATAAATTGCATTCATGATGGCCCAAATTTTGCATTTCAGAACACATTTCTGACTCACTCCACTTGTGAGTATTATGTTCGAAATCAGGTGAAATCAACCGGGTACGACGAACAAGACGCCGGCAAAAGTGATAATTTTCGGGAACCATTTCGTATATCTCCTCAAGTTGTCACCAACTTCTGCAGAGGAATTCGCCAGTAGTGCCATGACTAGAACAAAACTCACAGAAAGAGTGAATAGAACAAATTGTGTCCATTCAATGATGATAACTATCCGGAGACTTTGCACTACATATCTCGAACTCGACTTTCTCTCGAGTTCCATTTTTCCAAATTGCACTTAATTGCACTCCAGCAGGGAATTTAAAACTGATATTTTACTTTACTGTAGGAATTGCAGGGCAGCAGTTCTACTAATTGCTCTATAGTTAGCAAAAAGGAGGCATGCAGGCATATCATGTCGTGTCGTGTTGTGACCTCCTGAGGACCAAATTGACAAATTACATTGCCAGGACTTGCAATTCGTTGAAATATATGTTGTGCTTTAGGGGAGACTGGTCTAATATTCGCCACTTTGGAGACGTGTTCTAATTATCGCCATCCGCCATTTGTAGGCGTGCTTTGAGGATCCCATGCTCGTGTAGCTAAGGGGGTGGCGAAAATTAGAACATCTGTTCACGTTTAGACTGCCCGAGTGAGAATGATGCACCCAGATATAGGCGACAATTGGAACACTTTCTCTTTTGTGTGTTAACGTTTCCCTTTCTAGGACAGGTGTGCTAATTATCGCCACCTCCATATGTGGGCGTGCTTTGGAAGTCACATGCTCATGCAGTCAAGGGGTGGAAAAATTAGCACACTTGCTCGAAGGTGGCGAAAATTAGACCAGCCTATTAATTCATTATTTATGTGTTTATTTTCACACACTGTTCTCACACTATAACAAGGGAACCATGCTTCACGTAGTTTACAGTTTAGAGCATATCCTAAAAAAACAAGTAAAAGTCGACGGGAAGAATCATATTTAAGGTCCTAGCTATTATAGGTAGTATAGGTAATACCTATAATACCTATTAGGTATTATAGGTATTATAGGTATTATGGGGCTGTCGCAAAAGACAGTTCAGTCAAAATATGATGGCGCTTAGCCCAAGAAGAAGGTTTGAACAATTTTTCTGATCTTATAGCTGCATTTCTTTGGTCTTACTCATGCAACCACACCCCATAACCACCAGCGGGGAACCCTGCGTTATAAGTCATTTCCCTTGCACAACCCAAGTCCTACAGTTTCAGTTTTTTGAAGTACACAGTATACAGATACCTGAGTGAAGTATCTAGCCAGGGTAAATTATTTGGGTATAGGTTAATGATCTCTAATTTGTGTAATTGTTTTCTCCGACTTTCAGGCAATGGGGAAGATTGTGTTCTCACGAATATGATTTAGTACCATTGTCTGTCTTTTTCTTATTGGCTGAATAAAAAAACTTATTGAATTGAATTGAAAAAGTGTACAGATTGTTTGAATTGTTCAGAATTAAGTACCAAATTTCAAGAATGGTTCCCTCATCATTTTTCTTGTAGTTAGTGAATCTCAATTAGCTCTTCCAAGATTGCACTCCTAGAGCACAGTAGTTAGAATCACTGCCCAAAACCTCCAATACACCAACGTTATAGTGGATATACTCTAGCTATAGCGCGGCTGTTTAGAACCAGCGCTATATAGTTTTGCTGTTTTAATTGGCGGGCCGTTTCATAATTTATCAATTTTTAAATACATTAGAGGTTTGCATTTTATTAATTATTGGTACATACATTCTACTAGTATACACTTGACCACAATTATTCATGATATGGGGGACATGATAGGAGTGATTGTATCGGTATTCAATGCGTAAATATTAGGCTAATTAGCTTTAATTTTAATTGCAATAAACTTTGAAAATGTATAATTAGGCTATGTTTGTGTCTGTTACCACTAATTATAATACGGAGGACATGATAGGAATGATTATTTTGGTATCGAATACCTAAATACCAGGCTAATTTGATAAAATGTTAATTACAATTAACTTCGAAAACGTATAATTAGGCGATATTTGTGTTTGTTACCGATAATTATGACATGGCAAACATTGTACGAGTGATTACAAAGGTGGCAAGTACTTAATTAGCAATCTGATTAGCTTAAATATTAATTGCAAATAACTCTCTAATTGAATAATTAGGTAATATTAGTGTCCATTATCACTAATTACGAATGGGGAACCTGACAGGAAACATTATATCTGTATCCGATACTTAATTATCAAGTTGATTAGTTTAAATACTAATTCTCATTGGCAATTAAGCTAATTGGTATACAATGTACAGGACACCGACATAACCAAGCCTATCATGTCCCCCATGTCGCGATTAGTAATAATGTGCACTAATATTGGGTAATTATTAATTTCCAAAGTTAATTGCAATTAACATTTAAGCTAATTAGGTTTATAAGTCAGTACGGGACACCAATGCAAACACGCCTATCATGTCCTCTGCGGAACGCTTAGTGATAATGGACACTAATATTGCCTAATTATTTAATTTCGAAGTAAATTTTAATTAATGTTCAAGTTATTTATCTTGATTTAAGTGATTGTCACCAATTTAATCACTCGTATCATGTCCTCCATGTCGTAATTAATGACAATGGACACTAAAATTGTTTAATCATTCAATTTCAAATTTACTTGTAATTAAAGAATTATATGAAAATTAACGTTACAGCAAATTAGCATGATAATTAAGTTACGAACACTGATTTAATCACTCGTATCATGTCATTCATGCCGTAATTAGTGATAATGGACACTAATATCGTTTAATCGTTCAATTTTAAAGTTAATTATCATTAACATTTAGGATAATTACCTCCATAATTAAGTAATGTGTACCAATTTAATCACTTCTATCATGTCCCGTGTGGTAATGACAGATTATGGACACTAATATAGCCTATTTTTTAGGAAATTCAAGACCCAATCGTATACGCCACTATATAGCTTTTGAGTACGCCACGAAAGCACTGAATTTATTTGACGGTAACATTAAAATCTAGAAATTCATTTGGTGTTGGGATAGTTTTTGGCAGTGCTCCGTATAATCAGATTCAGAATTACTGCAGTCAGCTCTGACATGTCTTGCCTCCTTCACAGTTGCTAGTGTCCATGCACTCACCACAATGCTATGTTATCTTTATCAAAGATTTTGCTTAATCTCAGTCCGGTCCGAATGTTGGCGTCAAACAGGTGATATTCTTGACCGAATACAAGAAATTCACCGACTGTGTACAAATACAACTACACCGAAGTCATGCGAAATCGGAATTTCTAACATCAAATAGAGATAGATGTACAATTTCATTATGCAGTGACAAACATATTCAGAATCAACTCCTCGGACAAGTTACGTTAGCAATATACAAATACAGAACACACACCAACAGAGCTAAATTTAATTAGACCGGACCGCTTAATTGAATACAATTCACCCTTTTACCTGGATATTGTATATTTCTATGCGTCCGGTACTCCGAAATGACCGATTACTTTTGGTATACCCTGTACTACGTATTTTGCTTTAATTGGCATTTGGAGATTGAAATATGTACAAGATAATTTAAATACGCGTTCAACAGTCATGAATTGGATAAAATCATCTTATCCTCCATTTGAACAGAATCATTCTGCGCCGTAGTCTAGCTTTGTAGTGAATCCATTCAAAAACGAAACCACAACCATTTCCGATGCATTGACAAATACTCTGTGTTATTTCTCGTGTAAACAGTGTTTAATTGTAAGAAAGACATGAGGACGCAGTGAGAGAGTGACAACAACAAGTCAGGCGGTCTTATCAGCTTCCATTGTCAACTTATTTTTGTGACGGATGGACTTTAATCCTTCGGACATAGGGTCATTCTGATTGTCTCAAACTTATCAGGATTGTGTGTCTAGTGTGGGCTGGGATATTTAAGATCCAGGAAACAGTCATACAAAAAAGTTTAATAATTTCCTTCACACTCATTTGTAGAAGTTTCACCACAGTACACCCACACAGCGGTTACTTGGTCATATTTTCATTTTTACAATTATTAAATACATTTTTAATTTTGTCAATAAATTAATATAAATTGCTCAATTAATATCCAGCCATGTTTTGTCCCCAAGCGTGCCTTGTCTTAGGGTTATTGTCTTGGTGTACGTTGCTGGTAGATTCCAGAGTATCCAGGGAAGAAATGTTCCCTTTTGGGCCATCCAACGGGGACTCCACACTTCCAAAGTGTTTGAGTTGTTATGAAGGACCAGTGAAGCTAAAAATACCAATTTTGCTTGGGCCTCAAGAATACAATGAACTGTACGTGAATACAGATGGAATCATCTCTTTCAATTCGGGTATGGAATTCATTCGTTTAACAATTCCTAATATGATTTCATTTCGCTAGAAATTTTTTGAGCGTATCAAATTTTTATGTGATTGAAAAGATAAAGGAAATACAAAATGATCGGCTCTTCGTGTTTCTTTTGTAAGAATGCGTAGAATTGCATATAGGATTTCATATTTGGACTAGTCGTTACTGGATCGAGGCATTTTGTGGCATTTAAAATATGCAGTATTTAAAATGTTCGAATCTAACTTCATACATTATCAGACCGAGACTCGGTGGAAATATTGCCACAGAAAAGTAATCATCTGCATCTGTATAGGGTGAAGTGTGCTAATTACAACCACCGTGGGAAAGTGTGCCAATTACGACCATTTATCACGTGGGGTAACGCGGAAAAAATTTCCTCCCCCTACTGAAATTGGCACACCGTCTCCGCTTCACACGTACGTTGGAGGAGTCACGTGCATTAAGACAGGCGGGAATTAGCACACTTGGGCAAATTCCTCCATAACCTCAAAAAGTGTGCTAATAACTGCCACCGCCATTTCTGCGCATGTTTTTGGTTGCCATGCCCACGTAGTTAATAGGTGGCCGCAATTAGCGCATTGTCTGCATGGTGGCTAAAATTAGCACAACCCATCCTACCCATTGTTGTGACCAATTTAATTATTTGGTTATTTTGTTGTTACAGGGATTGATTTTTACCCCAAAACCTGTGGAGCCAGAAGCAGGCAATGGGATCTGTTGATTGCACCATTCTGGACAGACGTGGACACAAGACGAGGCGGTCACGTGTATTACAGAGAGTCCACAGACCCACACATTCTAGCTCGTGCGAGTAAAGAAGTATTGAATGCCTCTTCGCCTGACCTCACCTTTCATCTCCCATTGATTTCCGCCTTCATTGTGACTTGGGACAATGTCTCCTATGCTCGTTCTGATCCATGCTCCGATACACTTGATAGAAACACATTCCAAGCCATTCTAGCAAATGATGCTAGTGGATCGACGTTTGTCATATTTTACTACAATGACCTTACGTGGACCGGAGGACTGTTTGGCGCAGACAGTTGGTCTTGTGAATGGCAACTAAAAGATCACGCATCCGCTGGAGTGTCACATGGACTATTTCCACATGATTTCCACGATATTCTCGGCAATTGTCCATCCCCAGTCCTCAACCTTGTGGACAAATCTAATATTAACCAGGTGGGGAAATGGATTTTTCAACTGGATAGTTATCACACAGAAAAGAAAGCAACGGCTGCACCAGCTACAACTACGAGGACTGGAATACCAACTACACAAATTACTACTACGACTGATCCAAGCGGATTAACATCACCATCACCAACTATATACAGAGAAGAAATTGTGATGCCTATGAAGCTAACGCATATGATGCGTAGAGTTATGTCCTTCATCAGTTTAAATTTCTTTAATTAGTATTTAGTTTACTCTTCGCCTTGTCATTAAAAATGTTTGGAAATAGTTTATAGTGTTTTGTCTCTTCCTTTATATGTGTTTGTATTATTGCAGGATTTGCTCATCCCAGAAGACACAATTAGTTATCGGTCATTTCAATAGTCCTACTATATATCAATAAATGATAACCGTGTGTGTATTTGTCCGTTTAAATGAACATGAACTAAGGGATTAAATACGTATTGACATGACCGTTTTGTTGACATAAACTGATAAAATTTACTTTGACTTTTTCGTACTGCATCCTAGAATTCCGTTCCTTGGAGTAGATGCATACGCGACGAAGTTATTAGTTAGGAACACCAACTTTGTTCGTGAGTGATGCACAGCGCTTGTCATTAATTTATTACTTTTTCTTTCAATGAGATTTTCAATATGATTTCAAAGTAAACAACACAATTGACAACTAATTCAGACGGTTTTTCAGCCCACTTGAAGAAACATTACAAAACAAAGGCTAACGCAGGGCTGTATATTATGTTATCTATGTCAATGATTATTTCTCAACGTACACTGACACTAGATAAAGACACCCGTCCTAGAAATCATTCCTTTTAAAACCAAAGTGGACTTGACTGATGAGAGAGGTACATAAGCTGCAACTCAACGATTTAACCCAAACTATTTTTTCTGAAAGACCTTTGGCCTGAGCCCTAAAAAATGTCATTAGCTCACGC
>JAQFYE010006558.1:0-10663 GCA_034694305.1 Protaphorura glebata
TTTTTTCAAAATTCCGAAAATTCGAAATTTGATTTCCCGGGTCTAAAATTTTGCACAACACCATTGTTTTGGATGGTGTTCAAAGTATAGCATAGGCCTCGACACTCAACTCGACCAACACTTGGTGTACCTTCCTTGTGAGCTGTTTATGGACTGAAACAAGTCCAAATTTTTTTTATAAATGTATCGACACTAATTTTTTTCATAATTCTTTGTCAATTTCGTAGACTTATTTCCACGTTAAGTTTAATCAGATCACTTACTTGAATCATTCCGAAATTCTGATGGATTTTTATCCAAAATCATCTGAACAACAACAGGGTTACCTCAACACTCTTGATTATTACAAAAATCCCGCGCCACACCGTACGTGATTGAAAGCCTTGGGATCGTAAGTGAATGGTCAAACCGATAATTGAACCCAGAAAGTGTGACTCACAATTCCATCGACGCAAGTGTGTCGATTTCGCGAGTACTAAATGGAAAGTGTAAGAATTCGTTAGTATGATGTGTTGTCACTTGTTACCTCGAAAACATTCCTGTGAAGTTAATTTAAATTGTTAACGCAATCCGGCCATCGGAGAAATTAATTTTGTTATGAACGTTTTGTTTTGTTCCACGATATTTTTTGTTATGATAATTACCGATAGCACAATTTACAATAAATTTTGTAGTTTCTGCTTAATCCAGCGTCTGAAGTTTCATACAATTAATCATATGTGGATGACTACATTGCATTTTGCACTGCGTCCGTCAGTTCTGTTAAAATGAGAGATTAGACACAGCAGACATAAGTACAACTTACAAGGGACACTTTCAACATGTGTCAAATATCCAGTCCCAAATTATATTTCCAATCAAGCTGTGTTAAAATGTGAATATTCGTCTGCTAGTAATGCATATACTCTGGGGCTCAAAAAATGTCATCAGTTCATCTTACCCCTTTGCACAGAATAATGATTTCTCCGGATCTGAGTAACATTTCCATGTTCGGAAAAAAATAATCTCAGAAGCATTGTACTATTCAGTCGTACTCGTAAATCTAAATTTTCAAAAACTGAACTCCTTTGTAAATTTTGACAGGTGTTAGGCCATAAGATAGTGTTTTCTTAATACCTGTCAACAATTTTATAATTTTCCAGACGAGTTTCGAATTTTTCCATCACATGGAGTCACAGAGAGTGGGCAGGGGAAAATGTGCCAGTCATGTTGAAGCGGTCCCTAGTGGAGACGTTCGCTCAATTGTATATAAACTCAAAGTTCAAGATCAGCAATAGGGAGTTCAAAACAAGCGACTGTATTAATATAACCACTGTATTTTTTAAAAAATACAACATAAATTATTTGAAAGTTTGTGCGAACTTTTTCGGAAATTCGGCCAGTAATTACATTTTCTTAACAACGCCATGAATACAAAGATATGCAAGAAAGTGTTTCGTCTATTAATAATTAGCACTGTTTTGGGACAGTTAGTTTTTAGCAAACCGGTGAAAAGGAAAGACAAATCTAAAGTGTTTGGAAAAGTGAATGCAGCAGTAAGCCTTTACATTGTTTAGATAATTGAGTAAAACTTGCTTCCCAAATATCTAAATAAAAAATGTTTCTCTTTTCATATACAGAAATATCTTGCGAAATACGGTTATTTGTCGAAGACTACAAATATTACTAAGTCGGATGGAAAAGTCAACTCAGAGATTTTGGCAGACGCTATAGAAGACTTTCAATCCTTTTATGGTATCAACACGACTGGTGAATTGGACCATGCAACCATAAAATTAATGTTGACTCCGAGATGCGGAGTACCAGATAAATATTTCGAAGACGACGATATTCCAACAAATCGGAAGAAGCGATCCCCAGGGGCGGTCCATCGTAATTTGGAATTTGAAATATTATATTTCAATTCACATTAACCGATCACCTGTTGAGTTATTAATTCCTTAATGTCCAAATTTATTACTTCACAGGCCCACCGTGGAACAAAACTTTTCTTACGTACAAATTGACAAATTTCACCGTCTTGACTTCTCGTTACCTGTCACGGAAGGAGATTAATCGGGAGATGCGGAAAGCCTTCAATTTTTGGAAAGAAAATACAAATTTGATTTTTTAAAGAAGCTGGACGTGGTCCTGGGGATATTGAGATTCAATTTGTGGGGGGAGACCATGGCGATGGCAATCCGTTTGACGGGCCGTCGACAGCTTACGGAGGCAACACTTTGGCACATGGATTCTATCCAACAATAAGTCCAGTTTATGGTGGAGACATTCATTTTGATGCTGAAGAGAATTGGAGACTGAATGGTCCTGGAGGGATTAATGTCTTACAAGTTGCGGTTCATGAAATTGGACATGCATTAGGTTTGGTCCATTCTGAGGTTCGGGATGCGGTCATGTTCAAGCACTATTTCCATAGGGAAAATTTCACTTTGCATGAGGATGACATCATTGAGATTCAGGTATTTTTCACATTTAACAATGCGTTTTTAACCCCGCAGTCCTCGGTGGCCATGTGTCAAATGTACTCGCCGCTGATTTCGTAATTAGAGCGGCATATTCATGGCTCAATCACAAGGAAGGGCGTTCCTGGTGGTGTTATTACTACAATGGTTACACATCGGATACACCAAAATGGCAACCAATTCATAAACCACGTTCGCCGGCAATATCTTAGAATGCCAATTACGATGGATATTTAAGTCCTGTGTTTTATTTATATTTCAGAGTCTTTATTTGGCAAATAACAACGACGGGAAGAAGTCGGAGACTGCACTTCAGGAGCTTCTCCTCTTAAGGCGGCAATAGCGCATCGACAAAATGCAATCGAATCTTGACAGACAACGGGAGAGCCTGCGAGGGCGACGACTTAAGGCTAAACGGCGAGAAGTCTTACTTTTCAGCCTTAACATACGACAGGGTCGAATCAACCGAATGCAAGAAAGTCTGAACAGACTTAAGCAGAAGTCAAACTGAAGAGACGACAAACAATATACGTTGTAAATGAACAAATTTAGATTGAATATTGTAAAGTCTGTCATAAAATAAAATTGAAGTGACAATCTAAAAAATTGTTTGCAAGTTTGATGTTTGGCCATTTCTAATAACGAATTACAATAAATGCGTGTTTTTCAGTGTTATGTGTTTTTTATAAATTTATGCATATGAAATTTGTATGCAGACATAGGTCTTCGGTGAAATATGGAACGTCCGGGCAAATTATTTGCAATTTATTTGAAAAAATGCACGCATATCTTTGGTATTGAGAAATCGTTACGGTGAACACAAGTTCATTATTGTTCATGTGTTGTGTTGATTGACTTCTTTTTGATCCCTGGACGTTGGGTTCCTAGAATTGGTGGGAAATAGCGCTATTAGAAAAGGAGTTGACCAGGGATTGAACCCGAGGCTTCATCTTCATAGGAACAGATTTAGTCAGAAAAGTTTGTCCGAAATTTATTAGAATTCCGTGGGTATGATTTTCTGCAGAAGACTGAAGTTTTACGTTATTGAAGTCCAATGCGGGTATATATAAATGCTCGACAAATAATTCAAGCCGCACGACAAAATTTATCCAAACCCAACAACGGAATATTCAAAACGAACGACAGAATATCCAAATCCAACGACAGATTATATGAAATCAAACTACACCATTTGTTGGATACAGTTAGGTTATGTTGGTCAAGCCCTAGGAGGCTGGGAGGAGCGGAGCGTCTCCCTAGCGGGGCTGGCATTTTAATTGTTTCTTCAACTGAAGAATGTGATTCCACTCACTCCGCAGATGGGATAATTTGTGCAATTCTCGCGAACGAAGCAGGATACTTTACTACTCCGCTTATCTTTATGAGCAGTTGGTATTATTATTTTTATTTTATTTTAGTGAGTAGTCTGTCCCCGTGGCTTAAAGTACACGCATGTGAAATCGGTTTGACGGTTAAATCAATCAATCAGTCAATCAAAGTAGTAAATAAATCGTTGGTATCATCACATTACGAAACAGCAGTGGCCGCCCAAAATTGTTTTGACTTTTAAAGTTAAAAGTTATTAATTTTGTTTTAAAACAGCATTTTAAAAATATTTTGAATTAAATTATGAAAATGCCGTTTTACTTACCCAGTTTACCGTGCCGTGGCCACAGGTCGTTTACTAAGCCGTGACCACAGGTCACGTAAGGTCTCTGTGACGCAAAACCGTGGGCGGGAAGACACAAGCGCGAATTTTATTTGTTTCTTCCGTGCCATCTATTCCTTTAAGCCCAGACTTAATCAGACTCTTCATCGCTTCTCCAAAATCAAAACTTTTGATTTGAGGTTCAAAGTCAAAGTAGAATGCCAGTTCTGTGGCGAAACTCCGAAAGAGAGGAAGAACTTGGCTGGGACTTATTAGTGCTAGCAGATCTACGATTACGCTTCTGTGAACCTTATATTTTGATCAACCCTGTATGCTCGTACATACTTTATTTTTGGAGACATGATATCAAAGTCATCAAAAATGGTCTGACTCTCCGATTCTGAGAAAACCATTAAGAGGTTGTCCAGCTCAGTAAATACAACCGGGCTGATCTACAGAGGGTGTACATCTTTTTATTTGTAAGTACACTTTTCAAAGGCTCCCCCGTCTAAACCCAGCGCGCTGAAAATTGGAAATTTTGCACATATACGGCCCACCCATTACTATTCACGAAAAAAAATTGAAATTTTCAAAAATGTCAAAAATGCCGAAGAAATTGGATGTTGAGGCGGATTTCAGCATTCAAAAAGTTTCCAAGGACTGTTTCTCAGAAATACGGTTGTCAAGGAGATGAAAAAGGACGGAATTCCGGTATCTCGCGGCACCTTGACTTGCATACTCATCTCTGTCGGATTTCGCCGAAAAAACAAAAATGTCGGTCTCCTACTTCCCGCTGTGGAGAAAATACCTCATCGACGTCCCTTAAAAAACCAGCAAAACGTGAAGCTTTTCAAACGATTCATGGTTGTCGGTGCTATCACGGGTCCTGGAGTCATCCCTCTAATCAAGGTGACCCAAAATGTAAAAACTAACTCGGAACACTCCACTGAGTACGTGTCAAAGCCAATTTTGGCGAGAAAAGTTCCAAGATTATATCCGAGAGAGACCGTCAAAGTTTTTTTCCACCATGACGCATATTCGTCGCGCGCATCCTGGAAAACCCCCCCTGTGCAGAAGTCTTGAAGTCAAAACTCGGAATGACCATCATTCCCAAGGCAGAGGACCCCTGACATCAGCCCCATGGATTTCTTTGGATTCGGTTTCCTAAAACAGAAGCCGATGTACCGGCAAGCATCGACGCTAGATGGCGTTTGGAAACTTTTGAAAGCGGAGTGGAACAGTGTTTCCATCGAAACAGTGGGAAAAGTGTTCGATTCGTGGAAACGACGCTTACGCATGGTTGCTAGGAGATATGGAGAACATATCGAACAAACAAAAAATATTCGCAAACGAAAATTGTAATTATCCTGAAATTTTGAAAGTGTACAAATAAAAAGATGTACACCCCTGTATATATCAATTTTGCGACCCCAGATCTCCAATTCTGTGAGCTTGATAGATGGTAAACTTGCCAAATCCACCCACGCGGAATATATTTGAAGGTCCTTAAGACCAGTGACATTTCGCAAAAGATCTGTAGTAAAGTTCCATTTATCAGTTTCGTCTCCTTGAGTCGGAACAAATATAATTTTCTTTACCGAACAATATAGAAGCTGGAATATCTCTGCTTCTAATAAAGTCAGCACTGGCTAGGTTGTCCAGCCCTAGTGGTTTTGTTCTGGAACTATCAGATCTCACTTGGACCTCCGAAAGTGTAACTCTACTTAATTTCGTTGCCGATTCGAGTAAGCCTCTAAGATTTCCAACCGTGATGTTCATTCTTCTCAATTAGAGATAATCTAGAGAGTCGCTGTGAAGTGAAATGAGAGAGTATTATGTTTGTCGTCGGGCCAACCACCAGCGAGCTCTAGTCTTTCCAAACTTCTAAGATTATTCAGGATTATTTCTGTTTCTAATAGAGTCAGCATTGGCTATGCTGTCCAGCACCAGTGTTTTTGTTCCAGAACTATCAGATCCCACTTGGACTGAATGGAGCTTTGGAGCTTCTAAGATTTCCAACCGTGATGTTGATTTCTTCCAAGTGGATGAGATAATGTGGAGAGTCGCTGAAGCGAAATAGAAGCCTATTTTGTCTGTTGACAGGACCACCACGGAGAGGAAACCTTTCCAAACTTTTGAGAAAGATCGCCCGATCTTCGATTTCATTTTCATATCACATTCCGGAAAGTTCAAGTTCTTCAATTTGAGATGCTGTTTTTAATAAATCTCCAAACGTTCCGCTGATTAATTGAGACTGAAACATCCGCAAACTTTTTAGATTTCGAGTGAACTGAATCGAATGAGGATTAAGTTTACAGTTCGTCAATTGAATTGTTTTCAAATTCTCTATTAGTAGCGGTTGTGCGTCGGTTTGATTCCATTTTAATTCAGTTCTTTCAAGTTCCAAGTGTAAGTAACTGTTAATATTCGGAATTGCTGGTATCTCGATCTCAGCAGTAGAATGTTCATAATCACAGTTGGCCGGACTCAATTGCGTGACATCCACATAATCCGTATATAAGATAACCTTTCAAGACCCTCTACATTAAAAATAATACGCGAGATATGAGAATCGAACCCCCTCCGTCCCAACCGGTAGCGGATTGGCTCTCTGTACTACTGCGCTGGCTTGACTATGATCTACACCAATTTAGTTTGGACTTATTTAATCTCGAATGAAAAGTCAGGACTGACTTGCCAATTTCAACCCATCAAACTGTTGACGTTGAGTTGTGTTATCCGGTGCTCCAAAAGTAAATCCACCTAATATAAAATGTGTCATATAATAAATTAAATGTGGAAAAATTTTATAACTTTAAATACTTATTTTGTATTTTGGACCAGAAATCAATACTTTGTGTTGTATTATTCAATTGAAATTAATTTCTGGTCTAAAATGCAAGTAAATATTCAAAATTGTGAAGTTTTTCATCATTTAATTAATTATTTTACACATTTCAACGGTTTCCTGAAAAACAACTTTGTTTCTATTTTTGAAAAAAAGTTGGGTCTTGAGATCCGTGGGAAAAGTTTCGTGACTAAATTCTTGTGAACAAAGTCTTTTTTGAATTTTTTTTCACACGTTTCAACATTTCTTAAAAATCGAGTTTAAAAACATTTTCCTTTCGAAAGGTTCATTCTAGGGTCAAATTCACAATCCACGCACAATCGAGACAATTAAACTGTATTATCCTACTTTTAAAAGTGACATTTACATTTTGCTTACTTGAATCTTTCGACTTCTTTGCCTTCCTTTCTCATGTCATTTCACGAATAGAAGAATTTCATAAGTTCAGAATTCAGGAGATTATGGTCGGAATATTCCGAGGGTCTTGTAGCGAATGCACATGAACATTCATTTTCACATTTTGAACTCCACTTGGCTATTTTTTTATTTTTATTTTTCAGTTTTAATTTTTTTTTGATGTAATGATTGATTAGTTGTTAACGAGCCCGACCTCTGACTGGTACTGCTAGTCCCGGAACACGGACTCAACTCAACAACTAACTGTTGCAAGATAACCATTTCTCATTCTAGGTGGGAATACAAGGTGTTCCAGAGTCCATCATCACATTCAAACTAACGCATCGTCAGCTAGCAGAGTGACCCTGTGTGACCTCTGACAATGTGATACACAATTACGATTCAAATAGAGGAAACCCATTGGATTGAGCACAAATTGTAGTTAGTATTGTAGTCCACTTAATTGTAATACGTGTGAATCCTGGGTGACATAGATATAAGACACCCGTGTATGTGCATTTGTTCTCAGTTAAGTCCTGGGATTGGAGAGCGCATATCTTAGATGGCCGTGAAGGATTTTTGGGTTGACATTCACCACATATATTATGTTGACCATGACTTGCAGGCTAAGAACAAATCCATGGATAACAGGGTCCTCCCGTATGGTCTTAATCCACATTTAGTCCGGAGAAAAATATCGGGTCCCTTCCCAAAACCTAAACGGGCTTAAGACTCAACCGATTTGAATGGTATATGTGCCATAATGGGCGGGTTGCGGTTGATGGACTGGTAGTCGGAATCGGAATCGTGGGAGAAAAATAATCTAAATCTTTATGATGATCGGAATCCAAATTAAAATCGGAATCAAAATTCTGAAGTAATCGGAATCGGAACCGAATTTGTATTTATTTATGATTTACGATTCCACTCCAATAGTGCAAATTTGCAGCCAAAGTTGTCCAATTGGCCAATAGTGTGGGAATATTTTGTTTCTGCGTTCACATTCTGTGCCAGTCAGACGTCATTGAAAACTAGTTGTGGTAATCGGAATCGTAATTAGAATCGGAATCCAAATTTTAAAATAATCGGAATCGGTATTGATAATCGGAATGGACGAATGGAGATAATTTTATAATCCTAAAAATGATCGGCATCGGAATCCGAAAAACAAATTTCGATTACCAGCCCTGCAGGGTTGAGGGTTTTCTCCCTAGGTCGAATAGACGAAAATCATTGTGTTGACGCAGAATGTGTCATAACATAACTTACCGTAAACTACTTAGGTTGTCAGATCTTAAAACAAAATCCGTGATTTTAATAAACAATATCTGTCGAAAAAAACAGTGGAAAATGCTGGAATCTGATGCAAAATTTCCATCTGTGAAAAATAATTATATTGCGTAATCATTCGGACAAAATCTTAAAACGAACAACGCATTTCTGAATCAGATTCCAAGATTGGATCCCATAACGCTATCGAAGCTTGCGTGTCCATATTTAAAACTTAATTCCAAGCACTGGACCCTAAATGGTAAGGTCAATTTTGGGACCCTGGTCTAACTCTCACGTTCCACCGGATTGAATTGCACATGGTACGATGCTCAAATTATTTAGGTCTTGTCCTTGTGTCTTTCTTGTGTTACAAATTATTCCCCCAGGTACAGGACATTACGTATTTTGAAGAACAAATGACTTGAAGGGTGAATGGAATAGGAAACTCTTATTCAAAAATATACAGAGTGGACAAACATATTCACTAAAGGAGAATTTATTGGTAGTTAGCTTAGTCGAACTGGTCTATTCTCGTATTTCAGTTTAGTTTGACCGCACATGAGACATGCAAACCCAAACATTCGGGACTTGGAAAGGGCATTGTTTTTATGATGTGACCAAATTTTTTTTAATTTCTGCTTGCATTCTCTTTAAAAAATAAATAGATTTGGAGACAGCACACTGTTAAACTCGTTTTTTCCACGACAAAAGCCAAGTCACAACTTGAAAACTTGTTCTCCCTAGAAACCGGATGCCAAAAACCACACAAAATTCAGAGTATTCTTATATAACGCCTGAAGACTATTCGAAAATTGTATTATAACTCCTTTCGGCTACTTATTGAAAAATATTATCAAAAAATTAATTTAATTTGTTATCGCGAGGTTATGGAGAACGCTGAATAATCGAGTCTTACCCGTTTCTTAATTAGAAATATCTGGGCAAAAATATTCTGTTGAATAAATCAAATGAGAATTTCGATATATCCAACACACCCGCCATAAAATTCCAAATCGAGGAAATTTTTTTTTACCTGCAATAGACTCTGATCTTTTATCCTGGAAAACACGAAATTTTTGGCGCAAATTTTTGAACGCATTCCCCATGCTGAGTCGCAAGTAAACGGAATAATTTTCATTTTTACATTAAAATTTCTTTAGAAAAAATATTTTAACAAAATTAAAAAATAACATGTGTCCAGCTGGACTCAGTGTTTGTTTAGATTCAAAAACCTGGAACAAAAAGTTGTGCTCCCTGGAAGTATAGAAGCCGTACGCAGTAACGTGTGCCGAGTGGCGCAGAAGGAAAAGATCAGAGTCTATTCAATATAAAAACATGAAAATCGGAATTTCCGAGTGATAAAGTATCATATTTCATTACTCTAATCGCAAACTTTCCCCACGGCACACATAACACAATAACGAGATATCGCAATGTTCCATCAATGTGTATCGTCTGTTCCGACCGACTTTCAACACGAAAATATAGGGTAAGCTGGGCTAATTATTCCCACTTTTGTGCCTGGGTGATTCCCAGAGTCGTTATCTCGTATTAGATGAACATATGGATTCGGACTCATCAAGTATGCGATCTTCCCCAAAAAATAATTTTCTTGAAATTTCTAACCTCTCCTAACCTCAATAAAACAATATTTTTATGTAACCATGGCAACGGGGTTTAAAAATGAAGATCTGTGCTAATTATTCCCACACCCTGGGCTAATTATTCCATACCCAGGGCTAATTTTTTTCATTGCCGCCCGGCAATGTTAAAAACAACTGTTTACATACAGTGGGTAAAATTAGCCCTTTTCCCGAGAACCACTTTTTTAATTTCGGGCCAAAATTATGTAAATCTGGGCTTAAGTACGTGACGAAAGAGATAAATTAGCTCAAATGTCGTGGGAATAATTAGCCCGTTCTTTCTTTTCTCCAAATTTGGATGATTTTATCAAAATTATAAAAATAGTTAAAATCTGATGACAAAAAGTAAGTTGGTTCAAGTTTTACGAAGAATAGTAGAAATCAAGAAAAATAT
>JAQFYE010006559.1:0-10663 GCA_034694305.1 Protaphorura glebata
TGGATATTTCAAAAGTAACTTTACTCGGATCTCTCGGAGTGAGGACGCCGGAGATTGTTGATTTCCGGTCATTTTCTACTCTATTTAAAGGGCGGGGCTAATTCTTCTATGGAAACTTCACTTTCCCCAATATCCCCAATATAGTACCATCCCGACCCTAAATTCATCCTGTGACGAATATTTTAACTGTTTGGGCGGCTTCTGTAACATGACTCATATGGGTGAGAAATCCGACTTCTCTGTGATTTGTAAGTAAAACTCATTCGTGACAACCAATTTTCACCCATCCGAGCCTGCTGTTAGTTAACCATTTAATTCTAATGGGATGACCTAAAAGATCAGAATCTTGCTAAGTCAAACCTCCGGACATCACCCTAAGATGCGATGTCTCATTTGAATTCGAATCGGACAATTCATTCCGCCACGGGCTAAGATTAAGAGTTAGGAAAGCAATCTGACTCATCATACTTGTTTCATTTTTGGTTCGTTTAAGTTTAGTTTACAATTTGGTTGGAAATCAAAACCATTTGAAAGAATAAGAAAATCATAATAATAAATCACATTTCCTGGTTAATAATTTTTTTCAAAATAAACAACGACACCAATTAAAATTTTGTTATCATATTTACGTTTAAAACTTATTTGCCTGATTTCGTTTGCAAATACCATTTCCAGCTAACTGATGAAATAACCGGTAGGATTAATTAATTTATGGTCAAATGTATAATTACAAGGTTAGAAAAATCCATATGGGGCAATAATATCGGGCATATCTGCCCATATAAACTTCGTTTCAGGAATTTGGTAGCCGAATATTCGGCATTCCGCTCATGGGTCGAATGATACCGGTTGGCCATATTCCCAAACGAAATTTCTATCAACAAGCCAGACCGAATTTGAGGCCACTAGCGGCTTTAGAACGAAGTATTATGTCGGCCGGCTGGCCGAATAGTTCGGCGAGCGAATATTAACTGAATATTCGGTACATCTCTAATTGCCGGCTTGATGTTTTTCTAGAAAGTGGGCGCAGCTCGCATCACTGCGCGCTGCAGACAAAAACGCGTTGTATCGCGGCTAATTACAAGAAATCAAAATTGTTCTCATATTTATCTATCTACCTAACTATATAATATTTTAAAATTCAGGGGAAAAATAAGGCAAATGCGGCGAATAGGTGACTGGTTTTGACAAATCCTGTACCTAGGAGGACATGGCAGAAGATCCTTGAATCATAGCTACACAAGGAAACTTCTTAACTTGCTCTGTACAAATAGAAATCCTGATGACACAGTGCAAGGGCCAGAAACCTCACGGCGCCTCGGAACCTGGCTTTAAATAAAATAGAAACACTTTTCAATTCAAGTTTTGTATTTCTTTAAAATAATTTTTTGAAATTCTATGAAAACACATTGTGGCGCGGTGAGGTCCACTCTTCATCCATAAACTGTTTTTTTTTGTGCCGAGCGGATTAAGTGGTTCCCTTGTGGAGCTAGAAAGTAGTAATGCTCTGCCATGGCCTTTTATATAAAAACGATGTTGCGGAATTGCTTGACGTGAATTACAAGGTTACAGTACGAATCGATTTTAAGGAATATCATATGCAAAATTATTGCACCGTGTGTGAAGCACAATAATGAAAGACAGAGAACAACAGAATGTAATTGATGATTTTAATGATAATAATGATCCTTAATCCTAACATTATGTGACTGATGTTATGCACAGAATTAGTCACAATCTGACACTCAATGAGTAGTCTAACTAATGTATATTTTTAAGTTTATCTCATACTAGTAGATGATTGTCGTACTAATTCATCTGAGCCATGTAAATCTAAATATTAGTGGGTGGAATTCATAACATCCTATCCCACCATGCATTCTCGGAACTACACATAATTTTTACTTTTTGTAAATTCTGCCGATTCGAATTTTCGAGGTAGAATTTGATCGGCGAGTAACGACACTATAAACAATTAAACTTTCCACTAACATCAATTATCTAATTTTTAGCTAATGAGCACACGCTGCGCGTTTTCTATTGCTCGTTTCAGGCTACGCTACAAAGTATGCAGATAAATTTGCTCGTTAGAATTTCATCATTATTCGTAGGTGACCAGCATGTTCACGACGAGGTTAACACAGTTATCCAAACTGATCAGAACAATTGAATTTTGAAAAGTGTACAAGGAACCAGATGAGCAACAGAGTTCCTTACAAGATTTCATGAATGCCCTCATGAATTTAATTTGGATGTTGCTGAATTTTGAAGTTCGAACTTGACGACCCCATTCTGTTGCACAAGTGATGCCCTCTTCGTTTACCTTTCCAGCAGCTGCGAGAGCTGTGAGGCCTTCAAACAAACAACGAGCCCCGCAAGCTGGAAACAACATGTATGCATGGAATTCCAAGTGTGTGTACCGAATCGTTCCAAAAATGAGTAGACCAGCTACAAAGAATAGGGCATTTGGGAATATTTGCAAATAGAACCAGAATCCGTCATGCAAAAGTAGTGTAATTGTTTGCACATAGCGGAATTTCCTTGGTGCGTCTAAAACATCCGCCACTTCATTTTGGTGCAATGAAATCCTGCAATTGATTCATGTTTTAGAAATTAGTATATTCGTTACCTAATTACTAATTTTCAATCCAAGAGAAGTTAACGTCCAAATCAATTATAATCACCTAAGGAATTATTATTTATTTCCTTACACTTTCTTAGTACTGTCACTAATCCACGTCAATCCCACGAAAACCATCGTCCAGTTGAAAGTCCAAGCAAATACAATGTTGCCAACGACAAATGTCTCGAACAGCGTATTTGGTACCCTTTCCAAGAGTGACATTGGAATTTCAGTGGACGAAGCGCATTTGAATATTATTGAGCTCAGATAGAAGGGAGCGCATGGGGTAGTAACGAGTGCGAATGCATGAGCAGGCGCGTTCAAGATTAGTAGTGTTGAGGTGACCACGACGCAAAAGGAGATCCAATCAACTCCCTTGGGTTCATTTTCTTCAGACATGCCTTTCTGTGTCCCAAATCCCTCTGAAATGTCAACAACGAAGTACACATATTTAAAACTAGCCGATCAGGAATTGAAGCAGGGGCCTGATGGTATAGTGAAATGGCAATGGCTGCTTATTTATTTGAAAGGCGGTGATTTTTTGATTTGTGCAATGTCGTAGTTATCAAAGCGTAGGCAAAAATGAATGATTTATTTTTGTACTCCCAATAGTCCAAATTTCTACGTCTACGCTTTCGTCTAAGTTAAAAATTCCAACAAACAAATGAATTCATAATGCCACCTGGGTCAGGCGGTACAATCGTCATTCCATACCTTCCGTACCTAAGCTACATAGTAATTATTCATAACTTACATGCATTTTAGTCTATCCAAATTGGGTCACGATATTAGTCTAAAAATCGAGAACGTTACAATATAAACTTGTAATGTTAGCTTTTTGCCACAATCGGTCTATACCAATTCCAAAATGGAACTTAAATCTGGGAAGAAACTCGTATGTTATGTATAAATATTCTACGATAATAGCTTGAAGAACTTCCAACCCATATTTAGTCCATAAACAATTAAATATTAATTGCCGAAAGTTTCCACTGCGAATTGACGTGTATAATAGGCCACGCTAAGGAATAACTACTGTAAACTATACTATATAACCACTTTATGCTTTTCTATATCAACGATAAGGACAAGGGATTGGGGAGGATAGCGACCAAGAATTGAATCTGGGACATGAAGGATTAACCCAGGCACCCATTACGGTCAGGTAAAAAGGTTATGGGTTCGATTGACAACGACACCAAGTAGAAATTACGACATAGTAAGAGTTGAAACATACGTTTTTCAGCGTTTCTCTCCAAATGTTGCAACAACAAATTGGCAAAAAATCTGATTTCTTCTCTCCTCAAATCGTATTGTATATCGCAGCCCACGGTGGAAATGTAAGAAATGATCCAAATGAAATGCATGATTCGGATTCTGGACGGAATGTCGTCGTCGTGCAGAGTTTGAATGAATCGAAACGTCTGGAATCCCAATAAGAAAGTGATAGTTGCTTCCTGGATCTTATACCACAAGAGACCCAGCTTTGATGTTTGGGTCTCTAAGCGATGACGCACAGGGTCCCATTTGTATGGGAACACTTTAAACAAAGATCCCAATTTCATTGTTCGATACACAGCGAACAGTGCTCGGGTTGATATCATTTTGTTTCGCAAAATATTTTGAAGCTTTTCCAAAAATTTGTAATAACGTCTTGAATGTATCTGAGGAAATTTAGCTTCAACCCTCAATTCTTTAAACTAATTTGACAAACCAAGTTAAGTGTTTTATACCCTAGTCATGCCATGAAAAATAAATAAAGAACGTGGCACGAATTGTTTACCGATGACGCAGTATGCTTAATTACCACGTGTGAACTTTGCCAATTAAAGACAAATGAGTCTTGGACATTTAATATGTCGAGACCTTTAATCGCTTTTGTGTAAACCGTGGCAAAAAAAATTACATGTGTCAAATGAATCCGGTGCATAACAAAGATGGAGAAATCCAGTTCCATTTTTTTCGGGTTTACGTTACGAAATATTTGATGACTTCCAATTAGCACACAAATGAGAGTACGTAATTAAATATTCTATACTTTTCCAAGCTGAAAACAAAATGCTGACTCACCTCCGCTTTATTACATTTTCGAGTAATATGTTTTTTAATTTTTTCTCTTGGAAAAAGGGTAGAAAGTTTTGACATAATTTATCATCATCTGTACTAATTCATATTTAAATTGTAAAGTCCATATCAAATGCTTTTTAAAATGCCACGTTTCGGTACATTCCCCACTTCAAGGAAGAAAATCGCGGACACTATAATTATACATTCGGATTTGGTCATCGCTTTACCCTGATATTTCCAGCAAACATTGGGCAACATTTAGTTTCATTTTAGTGGAGCTATTGCGACGTGTTTTGGAAAATTGGACTCATTATCGCGAAAATTTATGTCATGTTTTAGTAATAAAGGCCAATCATCCAGGGTGAGTGAGTACGGATAAACTAGGATTTGGTGGATACGGAGGAAGAATTCCAAGCGGAGGTTCAATTATTTACCTGAAGAGATAGTTTTACATATTTCATATATCTCAAACGGTTTAGCCTTGACCTTCTCGTTGTCAACTGACTTTAGTAACCATCTCGTTTTTAATTATGCAATTAGGACATATTTTGCCATTGTATATGCAACAGTGTACATTCTAATAATTCTACTGAGATTTTTTCATCCATTCGTTCGGCTGGATAACGGGTGATTGATTGGGCAATATGCTTGTAGAATGTGGATTGCTGTGATGGTAATATAAATTTTTTTTAATTTAATAATTATATGATGTGTTTTGACGTGTGTAGAACCCACCATAGCCACCCGTGCAGAAAAATAAATAAAATTATCCCCCCCTAGTCATCATATGGTAATATGATGACTGAATAAGCTTTCGTTTATTTCATAACGTTTAGTTAACGGCCGTGAAGAGTGAGCGTTAAAGTAATTGTTAGACTGGTTCTTTAAACTGAGGCCCATAATACATTTATTATTGTTGTAGATCACATGTAAAAAATTAGAATCAAATTACACGATAATATATACATATATATAATAATTTTATACATTATACATAATTTTAAATTTACTAAGAAAACCCTTTTCCTGCTTTTACTTATGTTTATTTAGTCCTCTAATTTATAGTTTATATGTTGCATTATTTCATTTGTTCATAACTTTTTCCCGCTTAGTATGACCTTTCTAAATTGATGTAACTTAGTCAAATTCGTATTGGTTAGGACACTCGAATAAATCGAACTAGAACAAAAGGAACCACAAATCTACAATAAACCAGTGTATCATAAATGTATATATAAAATGGTATGGGATGGATTGACTCATACCGTGACACACAGTGGATGGTACTCATAGCGCTTAGATAGGACTAACATGGTATTTCCGTATTTCCATTTTGGGGCCCAAAAAGTAACGCGATTGGTATTAATTGCATTGCCTTCGACAAACATGTTGTACATTCCTTCCTGGGTTACGAATCCGTATCGACGTAATTCCATGACGAGACCATGCAACGGTCCAATAATTCCAATAACAGTCGAGCATTTGTGTAAACGTGGGCGACACTTTGAGCAAATCTCTAAATGTTGCTAAATCCACGGAGTATTTTGTAATCGAGTGTGATCAAGTTTGGAGCCATTCCAATGATCCTTCTCAGGGAATCCAGTGTGTAACCAATTCCATCAGGTTTTTGAATCCTAATTTTTGTAAGTTTTGTAAGTTGAGGAAGTGGAAGTTCCTTTACTGCAGGTGCTTCCGGGAAATCTCTTTCTAATTCAGTGGTCTCTGACCCATAATCAGTCAAGCGAAGAGACAAATCCAATGATTCCAGATTGGGTGTAAAGAAGAAGGCAGTCCTCGGATTATTTCTTGACACGACTTTCTCACAATTTGTCAGATGGTTCTCCAATGGTCCTGGCGCCTCTCCGCTTCGAATATCTAATTTCGAATGTCTAATGCACTCTCCTTGAACTTCCAAGAAATGTCTCCATTGGGCCAAAGCTCCAGCCAAATAAAATTTACGGTCTACTACGACAGTGTCAAAATTAAAGTCCTGCCGCAGTGCCTGTCAGAGTAGTTATTGCAATTTCTAACGTTTCTCTTGCGCAGAGTCTTGCATCAGATTTTGTAAGTGACAATGGGACTTCTGGTCCGTAGTGCAATGGTATTTTAAAAAAATTCCCGGCTTTCTTTGTCAATTTGAAAATAATATCATTCCATTTGTGACACACAAGACGATACTTGAGAAGTTGTTTTCTCTTGCCGAGGTGTGAGAAGATTTTCTCAAGGAACTAAAGAAATACAGAATGATCTATCTCCGACAGGTGGTTCTAGATTGCATTTCTTTTTAGATTTTTTAAAAATTTGTAAATTTTAATAAATTCTGAATAAGATTTACATAGTCGACGATTAAGCGATGGAAATTCGGATATACAGGTTTATACAAGAAGATGAAATACATATTTATACATGAAGTTGTAATAGACCTGCTGGAAAGCGTAAATACGGAAGACATTTTTAAATGTTTGGACGACTATTATTAGGTTGATGATGACGAATTATTCCATGTGACTTAACGTTTTCCGGGCTCGATGTATCAACATCAACTACGAATGCTTAAGGTCAATACATAATTTGTCATAGTAACAAACTGAACAAAGAGACGTTAAAAAATTAATCCATATCTTTACGACCCATTGTTAATGCATATTTTGGTTTCGTTTCCCCATGTGTGTGAGACATGGCTTTAGTTTAACAGCACAAGTTTTGTGATGAGGAAAAATTGGTTATTCTTTAACGAATGTGCCTTTGATAAGCACGTTTAGATATTTAGAACCCGTATTAGTTGGTATATACCAAAACTACACCTAACGCGTAAGGAATTTCTTTCAGTATATGGCATGTGTATATGTTCCAGTATGTACATAAACATAGTAATACGGACGTAGATACTGGTAGATAGAGTTTGGTCCCAAGTGGGTTGTTTAAGGCGTGGTCTGATATGTGGTTTGTAATGCTAAGAATTTTCAAAAGACAGAGAGCACCACGTCTATGAAATTTGGAGCTACGAGTGTGGTCTCACATGGGTGCTTAACAGGAAGAAAATTTTGATTTTAATTTGAACTGAAACTCGCGGTGGGCGATTAATTTTCTGATAATCTTGGATCACGGTTGACTGAAAAATGTATATTTATTAAGAGAAAATTTTGGTGAGTGGCGGATAAATTGGAAATTATTCGAGTCCCGCCGAAGGCGGGACGAAGGATAATTGTAATTGTCCAAAATATCCTATATCCGAAGATATCACAATTGAGATATGATATTCATTATAATACAATTGTAGTTAGCCCTCTGATAGTAGACCGAGACCCATCTATACCAAGAAAAACAAAACATTTCAGTTTCATTAAACCTATGGTCCAACTACGCACATGCCACGTTCCTGTCCTGCTGCCCCATCCACCTCATCGTCCAAAGACACCGGAGGGTAATGCCTAAATGTGGGGGAGTGGTGGGAAGTGGTATCTTTGGATATCGGATATTTTGCATAATTACAATTATCTCAAAATGTCCTCTATCCTCAATATCACTATTGAGATATGATATTCATGATAATACAATTGTAGTTGTTCAAGAATATTACCCGACGGGGAATCATATTTATTCGATTTAAGAATACAGGTTTATAACATAATCACTTAATAGAATCAAGTATTGCAGTTGCAAAATCATTTTTTTTGCATATTGACCGCTGGTAGAATTCTGCGAAAACCTTTGACCCTGCGGACTAACCGGCTGCCTTATATATAGTATTCATTAGAACGCCAAGCTCCGCAGCCGTGGATGTAGAAGCATGATGAAAACTGTGAGAATTGAAGGTTTTATCGATTCCTGCCTGACTTAAAACAAATTTTACCCAATTACTAACCGTTTGAATATTTGCAGCTTTGAACGGCGCACGGCTGGATAGAAATAGTGCGTCAGTGTTACGAAAATCTTTGGTTCTCGTCGGATAACATTGAATAGTACGCACTACACACAATTTATTGCATGCTTCGTACCTTGGGAACGATAAAACCAAATGTTTTCCTGGTGCACCAGTTTTGAGTCTGGAACAAATTAGGATTTCTAAACCATCCTCAAACTTTAGGTTTGAAACTTTAATGGCCACCATTGTCTGCACTCGTTGGTCTGATGTTAACATTAATAACGAAGCGAGCTTTGACGCTAAATGACGCAATGGAATTATTTCGTTTTCGTCCCATGATTTAAATAGAGTCAAAACTCTACCAGCGTACCAAGTAACCTGATATTTGGGTTACTAATTCCTAATTCGGCCAACTCCCTTAACTAGTCTAGTTACTAATGGGTGGCAACCAAGGGCCACTCCATCTATGTTACCAACTATTATTGACAATGCGGACCGAGCCGTATTAACGGCCACATATCCTAAACCTCTCGCATATAGACTGGCTAAAAATTCTAACACCGCAATTATCTCTGGCTTACAGCAATTTTGAGAACGAGACTCACAAAACAAATTCCACTTAATTAATACAGCACGATAATGCTTCCATGTTGACTCAGCACAAGATGCTTTTAACAATGATGACACACTATCAAGATTGGTGTTGTCCTTTATTAAGTTCCACATAGTACTGCTACTGCCAGTGTGAGTGTTGGTGATAGTGGGTGCCTATCAAAATAGGGTGACGATAAAGAAAAACTCTTAGGCTTAAATATTTTAATCTGAGAACATCTCAACTCATTGAATACAGGAAATCAACTTTGACATACCCAGTAGGGTACCACGACAATTCCCGTAGCCTTGTCCTTTCTAATTTTTCGTAAAACACGTAACGCTAATTGGAGGGAAGGCAAAGAAAAAGTCCTTCCATACTATAGTAAACGCATCTACGGCTTCCGCCCCGGGAGACGGAAACCATGAAATAAATCTGGCACACTTTGTTGTGTTCTCACTAGCAAAAAGATCAATTGCTGGTTCACTGAAAATGTTGACGATAGTTTTAAACGTTCGTATATCTAAAGTAAAATCATTTTCATCAACTAATTCCCTCGAAGCGGCGTCCGCCATAAAATTATCCACTGATGCTATGTATGTAGCAAAAAGCCAAACCTTTTGCTGTTCTGCCCACTGCCATACGCCCTTTGCTATTTTGTGACTAATTTCAGAACGGCAACCGCCGAACTTATTTATATAAGAAATAACGGTCGTACTGTCAGTTCTTATAAGTATCTGACAATTTCGCACATGATTTAAGAACGAAGTTAGTCCTTTCATTATGGCCTGTATCTCTAATGGTTTAATATGCAATCTACGCTCCTCGATTGTCCAAAACCCTCCAGTTGTTTTGTCTCCATAATGGGCGCCCCAACCGGTTGGGGATGAGTTCGGTGTCAGTGTGTGTTCATACAGATCTGACCGAATGGGGCAATAGGCGGATAGAAGTATTCGAGTCCACCAAAGAATGTCAGACTTGGCCTCAGCACTTAAGATTATGTCACCACTAAAATCCCCTTTTGAGAACAATAATGCTTCCGATTTTTCAGGCTCTAACTGCCGTCTGCCTAGTGCCGAGTTATAGGAGGCCGTAAGGAACTGCTGGGCATACAGCAAACAAGGAACCTACCAATTTTGCCACGTCTAAAATTTTTAGACATTCTTTACCAAGTGCCCTTAAACATGATGATACTAAAGGAGGAATTCTACGTTGCGGCACTGCAATGGTTATTTTATTTGAATTAAAAAGGAAACCCAGGTATTCGACCTCCTGTGCTGGCTTCAGTTTCGACTTTTTGCTTATCACTAAACATACGCTCTCAAACATAGCAATTGTCGATGAAACAATATTTCTGCATGTATCAGGTGATGTATCTATCAGCAATGTATCGTCAATATAAATACTAGATACGAATCCCTGAGCTCTTAAACGTGTGATCAGTCCAGCCAACATAGTGTAGTGCATGGGAATCCGGTACTACATGAATAGAGGCTTAATTGCTTCGGCTGGACAA
>JAQFYE010006560.1:0-10663 GCA_034694305.1 Protaphorura glebata
ATGGGGATGCTCACAAAATTTAGGGTCACCATGACAACCTGGACTAGTGGCCACTAAATTGAAGCTACTACTATCCTTAAAACATTGAAACATTAAATTACTAAATTTCGTACCCGGATATATGGACTACACCCCGATATTTAACACCTTCCATCCTGATACACAACCTAAACTGAACTCAATCCGATGTCATGCGTTGTAAATTCTCAGATTTTTGACCCGAATAATTTAATGTCGAGCAAATAACTACCACGTCACCTCATTAAGACTAGAAAATCAGTCAGTCGTCATTTCACCTCACGAAGGAAGACGAAGTCTGTAAAATACGGAAATTTTCAAAAAATGGAACCGGGGTCGTCAAAGGGAAACATTGTAGTGCCGTTCAAAAAACGAAGATTATTTCGACAACCAAATTTCACCGAAGAGGATACGCGGAATCTGGAGACTCTTAGGGCTGAGGCCAAAATAAAGGAAGAGGAGGTCAAGGAATTGGAGGACAAGCCAACCCAGCCAACCTATGGCGATTTGGAAAGGGAGCGCGATGAGTTGACGGCACAGCAGGCCAAACTCGACGATACAATCTTGAAGGTGAAACTGAAATTCATAAATTACCCGTGTAATATAATTTTGTACTGAAATCGTCTATGTTGAAAAGTGAAATGCCGGTTAGGTAGAAAGTCCGCTTCTATTTAATTAATAGCACCATGTCAGCGCTCCAACAGAATTATAAGAAACTAAAAACTATACACTACTTCGAGCAGCCCCGTACGACACTGTGCGGTTACCTAATTTACATAATTTTGTTACCCTGCATGTCCGCAACAGAGACGACTATTTCCAGTTATAATTTATTAATAACATTCTATGGTTAATTAATGCGATCAATTGGCTGTTTCTAATATTTGAGTGGCTACATGGAAGAACGTCTTATCCAGGCTTACAGCAAATCTATTGTAGCCGTGGGGATAAATCGTTCTTCCATGTAGCCACTCAATTGTCCACATGGCTAAAAATATGTTCAATATTATCATTTGTCATTCCGCTATTTATGCAAAAGGTATCGTGTGGAGAGGGGTGATTTAACGGTTCGCTTGTTTACAATAACAGTTAACCCTGAAAAGTTTGACCATATAAAAGAAATTATTAAATATATTTTCTATTATTATGCATGCCCCAATCCTAGAATTTTGCTCTGGCACAGCGTTATATACCTTGACCCCTTGTGATAATGTTTGTGAAGGAACCTAAGCCGAAAAAGAGTTGATGACCTCAGCGGTCATCAAAGGTAAAGGGTTAGTTCACTTAACCCCAGAAATGACTCTTACAAAAAAAATTGATTTTAATGATTTCCTGAAGTTGGAGTTGTTTATCTTACGAAGGCAACCAACTTTTTCCTTTACCATTTCTGTCTGCGGTCTAACTCCGAGGTCAAAGGACAGGTCCAATGATTGTCCTATGACCTTGGAATTTGGCGGCACTGAAAAATAGTAATGGGAAAGTCAGTCACCTTCGTGAGAGAAACGACTTTTGTAGGTTTTTGGGGTTAAGAGGTGACGAAATTGAGCTTTGGTGACCACTTCGTCTAGGTCAATTGTTGAGGTCTAACGTTGCGCTGTACTTTGTTTGAGGTGAATCCACCTTGGGGCAATATGTTCTCTTCACGATGTCCTTTAATGGTCAGAGCGTCAAAAGTTAAGTCCAAAATTCGAACTTGATTTGACAAAAATTTACGCAAGTTAAAAAAAATGGTGTGAAGGATAATTTGGACAACTAGGTATTATCTGCAGTCTTTTCGGTTTTAGTTATCCGTCGTTGACATCTGTAGTTTTTCATATGGGTCTGATTAGTCACCGTAATTTCTGAGCCTATCACGGAATTTGGAAAAGTTCTTTGATTATGAAACAAATTAGTGAAAAGCAGATATTAACGTTTCATATTTTCTACTTTATATGTGTTTTTCCCTCATTACTTCACAATGCAATTGGAATTATGTCATGATAAAAAATGACCAGTAATTATCTGCGTCTGATAAACGCAGCAGGCACAGACTGAGTAAGGAGTTTAAAGCAATTGAAATACTATGCCATGAAACCAGTCATGTTTAATGAAAATGTTTTAAAATTTAAAACTTGCAAGGCAGAAAGCCCTTCTGGTTTTGAAATTTCCAAAATTAATAATATTCTTGCAGTCCTTAATAATATTGACATAAAAAATTGTGAATTTGTTTACTGATAGATTAACGGAGCTCTAAGGGAAGGAAGGATCGACGAAGTGGTGCATGAAGAGAGGATTGGTCAAGCTCATCGATTGAAGACCCAAATCCGTTTGGAGCTGCAGGATAAATTAGAGAATTTGTTAGGGTTTACTTCGGCTCGTCTTAAGTGTGAAGAGAACGGTGGTCAGTAGGTTTAGGTTATAGATTTATGAACTAAAATTTCAATTCTAATATTAGTTATACGAATATCAAATCAATCCAAGATAAGTTCAAATTGCATCCCATCTGTGTCATGAATGAAAATTAGCATAAAAATCCAATAAAACCAACATTTGTTTAATTCCCAACGCCACTTTACTTCATTGAACCAAAATTTAGTCACTTATTGAGGCCAAACTAACTTACAATTCCTTTATCCAAAAACTAGTTTTTTGGAAAGTTTGAAAATATTAAATTTACATTATCTTGTTCGAATTCAGACAACTTTTCGGAGTTTGCATGGGTCTGAATGGTTCAGACAGATACTCTTCTTCTGCTCGCTAGATTGATAATTATAGTTAATTAGTTACGTACAGTACATCTTCATAACATTTATTTATCGGGTTTTCCTTTTTTACCAGAGCACACTGATCGTATGTAATTCACTCACAGAGTCAAAAATAATGGTCCCTTTATACAAGTTATGGCTAATATAATTAAGACTAATACATTATGATACATTACCTAAAATCTACATTTATGTTTTTCACATTCATTCGTATCTACTTATATTTTAAAACTGACGTATTTTTATAGTGAGGTACCGAAATCGACTTTCGGCCAGTGGCCGAATAACGAAATTTCGGTTTCGGCGTCAATTTTGGCTGAAACTTCCGGTCAACCGAAATTTTTTACCGGTTGTCAGCCGAAAATTGGGGCCGAAATTTGGGATTCGGCCACCGGCCAAAACCGAAATTTCGGTTCCGGTCGAAAACTTCGGTCAACCGAAATTTCGGTGCATCGCTACATAGATTTTTACAACATTTACAAGTACATGAGTTATACGCACAGTAAAGTACACAGTAAAGTTGAACTGCACTCGGATTGCCAAGCGATGACGATGAGTTATTGCTTAACTCACATTCAGTTTAAGTTATAACCGACGCCGTCTGGTAGAACATTGAAAATATTCCAGGAGTGCCCAAAATTAATGTCATCCTTCTAAGTATATTTTGACAAAAATAGAGTTACAAAAATCACGTACACTTTCCCCCAGATTTCTACAAATTACATTGTATATTGTACATCATAAACGTCTATAGACTAGATTATTCTGTACATTCAAATGTCAAAGTTAACTGCGTCGGATTTCATAAACTTGGGAAATCCAATAGTACGAAGTACATACATGTATGTCATAATATTTATTTCATTTCATTCTTTGTATTGTCAGTTAGTGACAATTTGTCACTAACGCGTTATAAAATCAGCTCCACAATTTGTTTTTCCTCAGCTAGCCAGCACGTCGCTAAATATACAGTATAATAATAATTTTGTGTATTAAAAACAACCAAATTTTTACGGTCAATTACATGTGTCTAACGTGTCCTTCAATAGAAGATATTCCATCGCTATTTATGTTAGGCGTTTGTTTGAATGCCTTCCCATTGATCGGATTTGCCTTGCAGCCAATTTCCGCACATTTTCGGAGTTCGTTTAACGTATAGATTTAGGAGGACAACTAACATAAAACTTACGATTAGTAAATATGTTCTCTTTATTGTAAAAATGGAATTCGAACGACAGTCCTTACATTCTTTCAATATATTTCGATTGTTTCATTTAATGATATAAGACGATAAAATTAGGCCAAATGTATACCCACTTTGGGGTTTCTCTAAGTCGATTGTTGCGGTGACAAACCTACCAGAACACTGATATTTTGATATTGAGTGCCAATTTGTTGTCAGTCGATTTCCGGATCAAATATTGATTCATTAAAACACGATATACAAGACGACATCAAAATCTTTATACGTTACAAATCAATTGCACAACTCAGTCAGTCGGAGAATTTCGTGTCTTTTTTCGATTTTGAAGTCAAACATTCGCCCATACACTCAAACATCGTTTGACAGATTGTCATTATACCACAAAAACACATTAAGTTTTTAAAAGTCCGTCCAAAGGTTGAATGTAAGTTGAATTATAATTTCCCGTTTTCAAAGAAGCTCTCGCTTGGAAAATGGAATGTGTATTCTGAGTTTGCTTGATAATGACGTGAAATTGCATATTTTAGGGTGGTTCCTATAACCACTTATCACATTTATAGCCCAGATCTGAGATTGCTTTTAAGAAATCGACATAACTTTTAAAGAATGTAGTCGGTGGTTGTCAAGTATGATCAATCAATCTCAAATGTAAGATTTGCCCAAGACGAAGGGTTAAAAAGTTACGAACCACCCTGTCCAAGTCTCATCGAAACGTTTCAAATGGAATTTTTTTCAGTTACAACATACATTTACATGACTGAAAACCCGAATGTTGGATAAATATGTACAAAGAGAATAAGTTATAGGAACAGACAATTTCAACCACTTTAGTTGTCCAAGAACCAACCAAAAACACTAAGCGCTAAACCAATAAACCTTGTCAAATGGATGCGTCGTAAAAGAATGTGACCTGTATGTAGATCTATTCTCATCCTGAATGTCATTTGGAATTGAACTTCAAAGAAATGAGTCATTTTGATTAAAAACAAGCACTATCCTGTGCTCGGCTGTGTTGACTCTTCAATCCAATTAACTTGGCCAGGGCTGAAATTAAATATAAGCAAATAGGAATCCGAAATATTCACCGTCGTCCTCGCTCGACACTATGCATTTGTGGAAGGCTTTTCGAAGTGGTTTATGGTCAACATAATATATTTAATGGGAAACAAAGGACTTGGACTTCATTTCCCGGCTGCGCCGGTGAAGGAATGTTTGATGTTAAAACAAAAGAAGAAAGTCATCGGTTCGGTGCACAACTGTAGTTTTCGCCTCGTGATGATAACATGGTGTTGGTTTAAGGTCGTGGGCACTAGAGATCGGTTTCAATTTGTATGGGCGCCGGAAATGCAATGTAGCTGAAAAAAATGATCCGCTGTGAAATCGATGTCCAAATTTTCACTGGAAAGATATCACGACTACTCGTTCCATTTTGCTGAAGTGGTCAATTTCGTGTAATTCTCAAATTGTCGGGATGAGTCGAGGCCGTTTGGTTCTACTATCCTAGAATCGTCACCGCACATAATATGCCTTCTGGTCTGGTTTCTGGCAGTACAAACAACACAACAGACTTTTTGGCTTTTATTTTCTCAACGAATGCCACATGGCAATAGGCTTTCGAAGTGATGATAGCATTTGATTCCCTGGAAAACAAAATCACATTCTATTTTACACCAAGGGTATCGGCTTCATAATAATAATCGCAAATCTTAGTAATAATTGAAAGAAATCATTATCCGGATGTCCGATGATGCGATCAAGTAAAAACTTTATACGGCTTTGAAGGTGTAAGAATACTTTAAAATATAAAATGAATAACTAACAATGAGACAGAAGCTTCCCAGATGACATAGAACCGACAATCACATGACCAATTGAATAAGCACGGCCTTCCGTCTCAGAGCTGTCCGAAACACTGATCCTTAATTGAATAGTCTGTGGGATCATAGGAATCACGAGTAGAATAAAATCATTATTAAATTTCCACGAGTCTAAGGAGACTTAGATTATGTTCATTGACTGCTGCAATTTTTATGAAGGCTTTGTTGACGATGAAACGTTAATTAGTAGATGACAGTTAAAAATTAATTAGTTTTGCTATTATTGTTGCTCAATTCACTCGGGTTTCGATACAAAGACGTTACTCACCTGAAGAGCATGGGTTGGTACACTGAATATCATGGCTTCATTAAAAATTGGATTCTTTTCGGCCCTTTTTGTTGAACTCTTCTTTTTACTCACTTTCTTCCCTCGCTGCAGTAAATAAACCTGTTAAGTATCCGACAAACATTTTTAATTGTGGTGACCAATTTAGTAACACGTGGTCATTCTTTTCTTGCAAATAATATGGCTTCTTTTTCTGATTGGTAAGAAGGAATTTGGCAATTACCAGGTCTTATTTATACTTTTGCGGTAAACCTTAAGCTTGATGGATTAAATGTAGTAATATGGCTACAAAATGCCGTGGGAGATTTGAACCGATCACCTCTACCACAAGTCCATTGACTAACGAAGTACTCAAGTATGTGGTGTCAAGGTGACATTGCGAACCTCAAGTGTATGATCGTTTTGGAACAATCCCAAATGTTAGCAGTAAAATCGTATTATACCAAATACCAAGTCCTACTGGTTGTACAATTAATACTCATTCCTGGGTCATGGCGTCCTGGGCGACATTTAGGTTTGTAGATAAATAACGGAGACTCCAGGTTGGACAACCAACGGCTCTGAATTTCATTGTAATGTTGTGGTCCATGATAATAAAGTTAGTGTACTCAATAGTACGACTAGGAAAAATAGCTTTATATTTCTAGTTTTATTAGACTTTGTACAGTGGACTCGGTCATTAGAGTCGACTTGTGGATTACGACACTACGAGGACATTCTTAGTTGGTCAGACCACTACTACTATGTACAGTATCGTCTAAATGGCCAGTTTTACTAAGAATTTATCGTGGTATGTATGGAGAATTGCGACGTTGTGGTGAACATATGTACATTGATACTTGATACGCTGGTGGACATCATTCTTAAATTATGTACAAAAAATAACGTTTTGAATGAACGAACCTTGACGAATGGATCTCCTGTGTCTCGTTGATGCGGGAATTTAAGGTTACGAGCTTTGACGACGACGACTGTAAGGCGCTCAGCTGTCGGAAGATAACTCAGTGAAAATATGATTTCTCCTAGTTCTCCGCCTTTCTGCTTGTACAGAATAACATGAACAAGATCATAAATCATGATGACCTCTTATCATATGCACTTTCGATTTTACAACTAACATATTTCTTGGATGGATTTTATATGACCCAAATAAGGAGCACAAAATTTGAGTATACTATCAATTTACTAAAAAGCCAAGGAAAGTTTTTGTTGAAGTCTATTCAATTTTACTGGACCAAGAAATCCATAGTCCTGTGGCTTTGACTTTCACGTCGAATTGTATAAATGGAATAGTTGAATTGTTTGATCTTGGATTACATACGTTTGCATTAGTGAAATGGGTCGGTAAATATTATATGAAGAAAAGCCAAACCCGAAGGAACATGTCTCTGAGGTGACCTTTTTATTCAAAATCTTAGGAGTACCAATTTCTCGTACGTGGAGCCAAAATCGATTCTCCATCATGAATTTTGAAATTGGGGAATTAAAAGTCAATATTTAAGGAATGTCAGAGTATCGAAAATATTACTGTACGTAAAGTCTTCAAAAGTGTACGGTCTTCAATTTTGGCAAGTAATATCTCAAAAATTAAGGAGAAATATTGTGATTATCTTAAAAATTATACAGGGCCCCAAAAAGACAGCTTCTTTCAGCATTTAAAATTCAAGTACGCCATTTCTATACTTAGAAGTGGTTCCCCATTACCCTTATTCGTAAAAGTGACATGATTTACGAACCTGGCCAGTGTCCGTGAGAGAGAGCCACGTAGTCCTAGCTTGTTTGATGTCAACGTCTGTCAATTTGAGCTCCGCTTCCCCGATCAAAGTATTGGAGAACTTGGTCGTGGCGTACAAATAGAATACGAGCGATCTTTGCGGAAGCTCCGTCATTTCCAGTCCAAACATAAACTTTTCTTTGTAGACAGGATTCAAGGACTTGCGGTAAACCTATGAGGCAAAGTTTTCACCGTAATTATGAGAAATAATGGGTGGAATGAGTGAGTTTTGGAATTCTCTTTAGTTTTCTACCACTACCACTATCTACTCCTCCACCGAAGTTATTTCGTATCCTGGAGCTCTTTGAAAACTGGTATCCCACACTAACCCATTTACTTAGTCTTTCTGCAGATGCATCTTGTTATTTTCGAACTTCGCAATATTTTTATTTTCATGACTTAAAAACTTTAGGCTAAAATTAATAGCTTACTTTTAAAATAAATCTGTAACGGTGGAAATATTTGTCACTGTGATTCTTATCAAAGTTGCACACGGGGTTTTAGAGCATAATATGATAAAATTTAGGACTTTCGAAATTTTAAAAGAAATTAATTGTCTACCGGGGACTAAAATCAATTAAATTGATTCAAAATTTTACTGTTTGTACACCAACATCTCAAATGGATTAAATTGGCCATGTCTTCGCACCGATGCCATTCGGAACTACGACTACTTGAAATACTGAGACAAAATTGGACCCTAGGCATTCGTGAACCACCGCGCCTAGATTTCTAAACACCTGTACAAAGTTTCCGAAAATCCTATTTCTTTAATCAAATGATGGATTGAATAGAAAACTTACTCTGGTTTGCATATTGGTCGTTTTGTCCGGGAGAAGGTAAACTCTAACGTAAGAGTCAAATGGGGCACTTGGGTCAGGGTCAAGTCCAACCAGCTCTTTTCCCTCCATCACATTCACAATCAAGTCTGCTGTCTCGCTGTAAATTGAAAGAAGCAAGACATTAATTTCCGAAGCTATCCGTGCAATATTTTAGAGGTAGCTAGGAGACGCACTTTTCTCTCTGAGGGACGTTTACCTTCATTACCTGGGCTTGCCTTGGCTAAACCGGAACTCGGTTTTTAGTTGACGTTTAGATGGATTGGTTAGTTGTGGGTTAAGGAATTTCAATTTGGGAAGCCATGTCATGTAGGTCTTAGAGTAGTCGAATGGATCTAGAATTCCGCCGGGAGTCAGACCTAACCTCCAGATTCTAACATAGAGGCGGTTTCCGTACAAAGATTTTGGTTTTCATATCACGAACAATAGCTGGGATGACTTATGGGAATAGCATTGTAGGATTCGATCAGAATAACATAACAATACAGTCTCCCTTCCTACGTAGACGCAATACGTACTACCTGAGGGATCATCCATGTTTTTCTTTTTTTTTTTAAAGTTGATTTAACCACAAACCCGTCGTCGTTCATGTTTCTCATTGTAATTTCAAAATCCTATTCAGGTACACTAATGTGGACGAGATTCCAAGTTGCTCCTACGAGTTCGACATTCTCTATTCAACAGAATAAGCCCTATGTTTCTTTTTCAGAACAGGCGTAGCTCAAATTTCTAACGGTGGATTAGCCATACAATATACTATTGTATTACTACCACTTCTATATACTATCGTAGCACGCCCACAAAGTTTCTTAAGCTTAGGTATTAGTTTCAGACCTATGAAATTCTGAATACTCTGCGAATTTAGAATCTTTGATACAGCTTTATCATTATACGGCCAATCCAGGTCGGAATGATGCTTTCGGGAGTTTCCTTACCGAATTTCTGGAGGAGGATAAAATAGGGGTCCATATTTATTGCCGGCCCGACGAACCGGTAGCAATAGGCATTAATAGAATTTTAGTTCGGATTCAGTTCAAAATAGAAAGGAAATTCACGGCGGAGAATCCAGGCCGAAATTCTTACTGAATTGACTATGTGGCTATTTCATGTGTACTAGAGTGCGTCCAACTTCATGAAAATAGTGGCACTACGTAACTTTTTGATTCTCTACTTTGTCAGAAAACGACTTTTAAAACAATGCAAAAATGATTACCAATCTCGCTTGATTTCTTCAGAACTCCTGCTCATGGTACATTTTAAAATTATTGAATAAATTTTCGGATAGTCTTAGCTGCGATAAATCTAAATAAACAGGTAAGCCCATGGGAATATCGGAAACGTCGGTAATACCTGACGTCATCAAAAAAAATATGTATGTACATATCAGTGTAGACATTAAAAAATAAAATAAAAACTTGAAACAACGATAAATACGAAAGTTGGGAATTGGAATTGTAACTACAGGTTGTACAAATTGGAGATCATCCATCCTTAGTACTCATGTCTTTTGTTTCAAGTCAGAGGGTAAGGGGAATTCGACGACACCGGGTACATACTAGTATTGATTTAATTGGAGGCGACACGACACTAGGAAGGCATGTTCCTATATGAATTGTCTCAATTAAGTCGGTCGTTCAATTCATTTGGGAAAATGTTGTTAATAACGAATGTGAAGGCGTAGGAGAGTCAACAAAATAATTATAGAGTCAAAACATGACTTTTGGCCGTTGTGCTCGATCATACCGTCACCCATTGTATTAGACAATCCATTTCCATGGAAGCACACGTTCTCTGTAATGCAATTTATATAATTCTCTTCCAACCCCTGTCGCTTCGCTTTCTTTGTACAGATACAGAATTTAAATTTCTTTTTCCATCACACTGCAAACTACTTTGTTCTAAACTCGTCCAACGGATCCTG
>JAQFYE010006561.1:0-10662 GCA_034694305.1 Protaphorura glebata
AACATTCAAACCGAACCGTGAACCGAACCGAAACCGCGGTTCGGTTTACGGTTTGAACCGAACCGTTACGAGCTCTATTTCTGACTTGGTTGGTTATTACATTTTCCTGGGAGTTCACACTGGAATTGGCTTGTCCATTCCTGAGAACGATGAACTTGAATCCGACGAAGCTGGGATCGGAACCGTGACAACCCTAAGAAATCCCACTGGAATTACGACTTCCTCTGTGTTTACTCAACAATATTTGTTAAACTAGTCAAGAGGAGCATTTAGTTTCTTTCCTAAGAACGGAAGAACGGCTTCGGGCCACAAATGTCTTGTTATTTGGTAGTGCAAGCAAGGATTTGATTAACTAATAGGGGGTTCAGATATTTCTTGTTCGAGTAAACATATTCTCAAGTCAGTCGCTTGGAAACTTGGAATCCTGGCGACACCGACCTTGACGTTAGACCTGTTTATTAGGCATGCTTGTTGAACACTTTGCGTACGTGACCTCCCGAAGAGAGTTTAGCCCTGTAACACCGAATTGGTCAAAACCGATTTATGATGTATCGGTTCTTTCAAAGAGATTCTCGCTAATGGATTTTCTCACATTCACTAGGCGTAATGGCCATTCCCTATGAAGAATGCGAATTACCAGCTAAATGACCATTTCTTATTATGAACTACCGCTAAGTTAGCACTTTTGTAAATAACTAGGTGCCCAACCTCTTGTTCAGTATTTATACAATTAGACAGGCTGCAAACATTCCTCGTGAACGGAACAGATATGCAACGGCTAGGGCAACATTTCTTTTCACATCCATTCGATCTCTGTTTTAGATTTCTGTCTGGATTTAGATTCAAACACTGCACTACTGCTCTGCTGAACTCAGTTTATTGGATTTAGATCACTTATAAGACTTGGCCGCACGGAGCGAGACCCATTAATTTTTTTATGTCGTTTGTATTTGTGACTCCAGCCAGAGAAATCCTTTCATGTAACATTTTGTTGAGAATGCAAATTCTACCATTCCCACACTGCGTGATAAGACCAGGAAGGCTAAAAAGTTGGCCTGTGTAAATAATATCTCAATTAATCTTTTTTTACCTCGAGAATGCCACTTAACTATATTCAAATTGGACAGAATTAATCTTGTAAGATGCGATGGTATCAACTATGACGTTACAGACTAACCGTCTGTGAGGTGGGGTTTCCGAAAAATCTTCTACAGACTTGATTCTGCGACCACTAAAAGGTTTTGCCTGTCTAAGGCATTGCTGCTTTCGTCTTGACCATTTAAAAAAGTCGAAAAATTAAACGACAAATGCAAAAAATTGAACTCGGGAATATTTCATCTCGGTTAGTACGTCCTTATTTCATTTCATTAAGGTATTCACTTCGTATTACTATCAGTAGCTTCGGTTGAATGAATGAACCTGGACCAATGAACCCTAGTTGTGATGGTCGAGTTTTTGAAAAAAAGATAAGGTATAGCCGCCACAGCGACCGAAGCAAAAATGTGGTGTGGTACAAGTGTGGTACAAGTGGTCGAGGTATCGTAGGGTCGAGCGAGACCAGGCCGGATACGTCTTTGCCAGGTGGTCCAATTACTCAGGTGAACATTAATTTCATTTGCCCCAAAGTAATATTTCGGGTCACACTGCATAATGTTCCTCGAGAAGTGGAATTTCAAAATCCGGGGTAAAAGTGATGTATCATGAAGAAGTGACTTGAAAGTGAATTGCAATAAATGCACACCGTTTTAGTCAGTACAACGTGACTCATTTCGTGTCCACTAGAGTGTGAACGTCGGATTTAATGAGGAGAGGATTATAATCAATGACGTGTAGAGGTTTGTGAGGACATTTAAGGATATGAGAGAGGGAATAGAAATGAAATAACTTAAGGCAAACGCAGATATATCTTTGGACAGTTAATCCCTGTCTTGACTCCACAACAAGGTGTGTCAAACTTTATTGTCTTCATTTTCTATATAAGGGACCAAGAGCAGAATGGAGCTGTCTGATCACCAAAAAGACGTTAAAGATGTATGTCAATTGTCAATTCATTCGACGATATCACTACACCCAACTTTAAACGTGAGTGACAGGCAATGAGTTTCTGTAAGACAGCGACAGGCGTTAGTAGGTGGTTTATTTGATCTCCCTCGAATTCTTAGTAATCACTGTCATTTTTATTTTGCAGAAGTGTCGGAGTAATTAATTGGTAGCATCAGTTAGTAGTTGCGTCAATCCTAATCAACAATGTTATCGTGTAACTTCCGGATTGGATTGGTCGAATTTTCGCCATCTAACGATGAGATATGCATTTCTGTTTCTCGTTTCTGTCGTATTAAATTTGTGACCTTAGGGTCAAGGCCGGTTTCAGCTCTGTGCAAAGAATTTGGAATAATTTTTGGTCTTAATAAAAGAGCTAATTAATTAAATTTAAAAAATTAAAGGAGGTGCGGACTATGAGTTTTTAATGTCAGAATATCGTTATCAGTTCACTCTGCTGGTGTAGTTGTCAACACAAGAAATTGTGTCCTCTGGCAAAGATGCACACGAGGCGTGCATTGAATATTCTCTATATAAGGAAAGAAAGACTTGAGAACTCACTCTGTAGAATTCTCATGTCATGCCAATTAAGAGTAATAAACCGGAGTAAGAACTAATTCGTATTTATTAGATAGATACACTCGACTGTGGAATTCAATAACTTAATTAAAGCGCTTTGAAGCTCCCCCATGATTCCTGCATCCTGTTCATAATTGAATTGGATGTCGTAAATAAGGACATGCCACTTCCCTTGTTGCTAATGAGAAGCGATAAAAAATGTCGACTTTGTATTGTACGTATGCTAAACACACTCTTGGAAATTTCCAGTTACACCAAATCCAGTTCCAGTTTAGCTTATACTTGTACGTATTCGTAATTCTGGGCAGAACTTGAATATTCCATGCAAGTCATTCAAGTCAGTCTCCTAATTTCCACGAAGATTTATTTTTCTTCGAATAATGATTAATATTCTAGTTGCATGAGAATTTTATTTGATTAAGACATTTTCCTATACAGTACCCTACGATACATACATATATTAACTCTGTATGTGAAAGCGCAAGCATTGTGAAGAAACTTTGTTTGCAGGATTTTAATAGAGTGACGAAATTCTGACCCAAGTCGGAAGTTCGTGCTATTACTTCCAACGTTCCAACAGTTCTATTTGAATCCGTTGAACTGGAATTTGGAATTTCCTTCCACGCCTTGTTCGTGAGGTGAATATTCCATTCCAGAGTAGCAAACACGCACACTTTCACTCACTCAAATTTCTCCTGTCTTCCACACTTCACACATTATACAATTTCTTTTTTATTCGTACTGAATTTGCATAACCGAATTCGGGTGATAGATTTTCATCCAGAATTTTTTTATATACGTTTGTACCTTCCTACAAATTTTTTTCATTGTACTGTCGGGAAATGCGTTCTTAGATATGTTCACTGATTGTCCTTAATTCCGGAGCCAATCCACAAACTTACGTGAAACTTGAGTGATAAGGCAGCACTAAGCTACGACACAATGAATTACGACGACTCCCATTACACAAGAATGCAAGGATTTTTCTACTGAATTGCAGAAATGTGACTGATACCTTTAGTTCGTTGTAGAGAAGTTGTGGTGTCCTGATCGTAGTCCAAGCTGACATCTGGCCTCTACTGAATTCATAATGTATACAGGGAGCCCTTAACTCGTAGAATCGGGTTGATTTGGGTTGCCGAGGAGCAGACCTCATAATTTCATAATGTGGGACATACTGAAATCGAAAATTTTTATTTTTTGTAGAAATTTCAAAGAAATCGGTAATTTACTATTGTCATTATAGTGAATCGAAAAACTCGTATTGAGATTCAGGTCCAATCTCAGAGTATTACTGTAAGCCTCCACATACATGTCAGTGCCACATCCCGTAAAGCCCAATACGATACGGTAGAAAATGGCTAAGGCTAATGGAAAAAGTTTGCTCTGAAAAGTTAGTCACTAATCTCTAGGCGTTGTACGTGTATGTTAGTTGACTTTTTTCTAAAATAATGGGAAGGACGTGGGGAAAACCACTGACAGGTTTAATGAGCTGTTTCTGTTGTCCGAAGATAGTCAAATTGAAAAACTGTAAATCCGACTACGAGTGGCTTGTAACAACTTTAATGTAATTTTGGGGATGGCACTCCAAAAACAGTCGGAGCCCTTGAACCAAATAGTGACTAATTCTTCGAGATCATGCCAATCACCTTTCGAAGTTGCTGAATGTCCCTTGCTCTACTCTCTACTAACTAGTGTACAGAGGGTGTGGCAGTACACTGCAAGACCCCCTTACAAACGCCACCTGACGTAAACTTTGAGGTAACTAAAACTAAAACAACCAAACTTTTGGGCTCGCCTCATCTGTGGAAAGGAGATAAATGTATTATTACATTACTTTGCTTGAGGATGAAACTTAAGGTGGCACGATTCCGAAATCTCAGGTCCTAAGAAAGCTTTCGTGCACGTCATTACACTGTTATCATTTAATGTCCCAGTCCTTGTCCTTGTCAACGTTCTTCCGAAATCAAATGCCCCGGAAATATATTTGATGATGAGAAGGCGGACAAGAACATCCACGCCATGTCTTATGGTTAACAAGGAACCCACTTTTGAGGTAAATATCATATGGATTGAAAATTCCGAATGGGCACATCTGGACATCTAACTGTAGTCAGCTAATAAAACTTTGGTTTACTGCGAAAAGTTTTTGTTCCAACCTAGCCCTTCCATCCAGTTATTTTGCTGAAAAGTCTTTACTCCTGACTCGTAGTTGATTGGTCAATAACACCATCATATTTGTGACAAGCACACTGAAAATTAATGATTCTAAATTATTAATTTAAAACAGTATTCTAAATATTTTAAGACTTATCTTACTCCTAACATGCGAACCGGGTACCTTGCAAGACAAGAAGGTTCAGAATTATTGCTTGAGGGAGTTTCAAAATATCTTATCTTGGCAGCAGCAGTCACCTAGTTTTATAGATTAATGTCATCTCTCATTATTATTAGATTTCAAGGTTCTTTATCTTCTATTTTGAAACGTTGTTTTGATGTCGTGTGGAATTATTATGGCTTTTGTGGGAAGTCCATGTTTCCAAATACAAATTTTGCACGGTTTTGCACGCACATGCTGTCTAATCAAATGAGTGATTATTTATATGCGCCAGTTGACAGAAGCTAGCAAGGACGTTTTATTTTCGTAGCGACCTTGGTTTTGAACACCTAGATTCACATGATATCGCCTTAGACCAATTTTAGATATTTAGTTTTGTCGCAATTTTCGTCCTTCACACCCGACCGAGTCAAACTAAGAATCAAATTGAAATGTTTAACTCTTTTCCAATTTCAAAGCCAATCTCAAGTTCCGCAGATTTCAGACAAACAGCTGTTTATGTGTTTCATTTTTGACTTTGACTAAATCATTGTGTAGGTGAATTCAGGTTAGGAGCATAGAATCCCTAATTTTTTTATACGCTTGCAAGGAAACCACTTTTCTAGTAAGGATCGACTCAAATACTAACTCTAGGTGTATCAATTAGCTGGGCGAAACTATGAGTAACTTCTCAGCGGATGATTTGATTCACTACATGAGAATTTGAAGCATTTAACATGTTCCTAAAATGGAGGACAAAATTGCCATCACGCTAGTAAATGCTCACGAGATCGTTATAATATTGGACATTTGAGATAACTAATCCCGGCCGCCCTAGCCTCAGAAGTTTTTGTGGAGAGTGATTTCTATTTGAGGTGTGGCGATGTTTGAATTCTCTCGAAGAAAAATCCAATCATAATCCTGAAAAAAGAAATATTTCACTCTATACCAGTCCGAGGTCGAATTACAATAAAAGACACGACAGACACGGAATTGAAAACTGCTGAAAATGGATTTTGTTTTTACTTCTTGAGAGTCAGTTTAAGAGGTTTTCCAATTTCATACCCAAGAAAGTAGTTATGGGTGTGCCTGAGTGTATTTGTTTTGTCGCTGACGATTTGAATTGAATTTGCTTACAAATCAATTTCCTTGTTAGTTATGGTCTGACAACCCGAAGTTTTGACTCATTCAGAAAAACTAAATAAGTATGAAGTCGCACCGATTCACGGGACTTATGTTTTATTCACACGAATAGTGATTGCCCGTATGCTGTCTTAGAATATAAAATTGAAATTGAAAATTTTGATCAGACCGTCTTCTGTTCGTTACTTACATTCGATTTTGGATTTAGCAAAAGCCGTAAACAGTTTCCTGTGAGGTGAGCGTTATTTGATTTTGGCTTTAGAAAGTCCGAAGTAGAAAAGTCACACTGAAGGGAGCAAAACTCTTTTCCATTCAATGCCTCTGAATTCAGGATACCTTTAGGTTCCTTCAGGTCAATTCAAAGTTGCGTAAATTGAAAGTCTTTGATAATAAAAGGGGATACAATTTTTAAATCTATGTCCAAATATGTACTGACGCAATGGTCAAAAGCCTCTAGAAGTTTGACTCTCCTTATGCGGTTTGGATTGGGATGCTTTTCTCACATTTGGATTGAAAATGTATTTCCATTCACTTGACTTCATTTCGCAGTCATAAAAAACGAGCACAAAATTTGAAAACATTAAATTCCCAAGCCTAATCCTTGAAAACCTAATTTTGCTTTTAAAGTTCCGCCATACAGTTGAGATTGAAAAGGTTCTCGTCTGTATTCTGTGTACATGTCAATTAAAAATAAATATGTTTTTGCATTACGTGCGAAACAAACTGCATAATCGAACAAGCCAGGGCGTCAAGTGTGGCCGATTTTATCATTACTATAAATAATTATTCTCTTTTGAATCATATTCTTTGCACTTTGCCCTTTTTGAACTGTAACTGTAAGTGTAGTGTTGATAAGCAACTTCAAGAAAGCGAAGAACTTATTATATATTTGGTTGTACTATGCATCGCACTTGACACATTCAAAACACACTATTTTAACTTCTTTCAGCAAGTCAATTAATATTAGGTCATGAAACTAAAACTCTCAAGCCGGATTTGCATAATAATTTATTGGTGGTCAGGCTGCATTTAGATTTTCAATAATTCAAAATGTAGATGCGGTGATAGAAATTATGGGATCTACAAAATTGTATGTTTTTTAAACTTGTCTGATATACTCGAAATATGGACAACCGCACCGAGTTGAGAAGGTTAATTACGTGAATAAATTTTGTATATGTGTTAACATTATTAATAAAAATATATTTCCATTAATGGCGATACCCGTGGCGCTTAGCCAAACATCCGTGTATTTTTCGTAGAGAGTTAGTAGTTTAATATTTATTTGGCCATGATCAGATGGATGTACCTTAGAGTACTTGCAATAAAGTGTACGTTTTGGATGGGAGGTTTTTCGAAATGTGAGGATTCGATTTGAGCTCACATTCGTAAATCTTAAGTTGTAAAATACCAAACTTAAACTTTTTCGTTGAAATTGAAACTCGGAATCCTATTCTAGCAGATTCCTTGGAGTCAGTTCACTCGAGATCTGCTGACTCTAGCTCGAATCTTGAAATCAATCGCTTGGTAGAGCAGAACACGCAGAAATCTGCATGAAAGCAACAGATGGGTAAAAATATGGCGTGTTCCCTTCCTCACAAACTATGCAGAAATGCTAGATCAGCCCAAACCGAATCTGGTTCAGTGAAATTTCGCCCTGAATTTAATAACCGGTTAGACACAAAAATAGATGGTAGTTCTGAGCTAAAAGGACCCAAGAGACATTACCTGGAACTATCATTTCTACGCCACACATTACTTATTCGAACCTAAATGACTTCACAGGGGATCTCGCCGATATGTGCAGCTCACCTTTCACAGATTATTGCAGGTAATCCGAATTAGGTAGAATGTTAAGGCTCCCGTTGTTTCCTGTGTAAGATTAAGATTAAAATCTGTCACGGTATTACTTTATTAAACATTAATAATTACCGTATTACGAAACGATAAGCGCCAGTCAATTCAAAATTGTATTTTTCTGAAAATAGGTCATCCTGTGCTCAGGACACCTTGACCTTATGTGCTATTTTGAGTTTTTTTAGTTGATCTTAGTTCATTTTACACCAAAAGCGGTTTCCTCGTTAGCTAGTCCTGAATTCAGTAGTTAACTATTTAGTAGTGAGCCGAGGCGTGAGTGAGTGAGTATATTTAAAAGTCACGTTCAGTCCATGCCGACAAACTTTCTCCATTTCACTCTTCAAAACTTATAATTATGAGTACCTTGAGATTTCTGGTCTTTTACTCATTTTAGACGTCCTCCGGTTTTACTTCGTTGCCCACCCACCCGGGATCTAATCTCTCAAACCTTCGTGCACTCCAGGGTACTTCCACTACATATATTATTTTTCAGTCCATGTGTGTCCTGCTTCTTCCTTGTCTGTCTAGCGTGACCGTGATGTTCACTCGTGGGTTGCGGTCGTAATCTTACACTATGCTTCCTTTCTGAATTTTACGGCCGAGTGAAAGCATTGGATGCACGTCTTTGGGAAAGTCAGCGTGTAAAGTCTTAAATCACCAAGTAGGGATATAACCCCGTCTCAATTTCCAAATAGCAAGTTTATCGTAACATAAAGAAAGAATACTCTCATTAATTGGTATTCGTACCAAGAGGTTGTCGATTATCCGCATACCTTCTGCGGAGAATGGGTAAGCCTTCCTATTCGGCCGAGTGGATAAGAAAGCCTTTTTAAAGTAACCACAACACATTGTCTGTCCAAGGTGTCGAACGGTCACCACAGCACAGCTAAGTACTAACGAGGGAACGTCGGGGCGGATATTTTTAGAAAAAATTGAAATATGTACCACTGAGCACCTGACGCGATTCGAAGTCTGGAATGGTATGATACTCCATCCACATTTCAGGTTTAGGTCAGCAGTTGTCCTTTATCTGAATTTTAGTGGTATGTTTGTGAATGTATGAATGGCATGACTGTCCTCCGCCTCGTCTCACTTTTCCTCTCCCAGCTCGCTCGTGTTCTTTTCCCCTGCTATGAATGAACGAACGAACGAACGGAGTCGGTGGAGTACTGACCCGACACACACACGACTCTAAAATTCAAATGAGGGTCAACTGGTCAACTCATGACTCTTGGTGACATAGCATTCTAGATTTAAAATCGCGTAAAGGGCTCTCGCCCTGTGGTACGCATTTCAAATTTTTCTAAAAAAATATCCGCCCTCACGTTCCGTCGTAAGCGCTGTCAAGGATACGGCAGACTGGCGGAATTTTGTCAGAATCGTGGTCCCTATTTTAAAATGCAACATGCAGAGCACTAATGCTGTCTTGCGTTCCAGACTCACCTGGTAGAATTGTCATAAAGTGAATTGATTAAGATTCCAGAGGCGAATACATATTATGCTCTTTTGAGTAAGGAAGAGAGGTATGAGAGATTTTCTGAGTTTCAACAGAGATTTTCATGTAGAGAAATGTGTGTGATTTAAGAAAACACTTAAAGTACTTCTGACACCCTCTTGAGATAAAACTCTGGGGAACACCTAGCCACTAGTTTCTGTAAGATCGGGAGTGAGGGTCGTTTCATCATGAGGGGTAGAGAAAGTCTGAGTCAAACCTAAGACGCGAGTAATCCACAAAAGTTCCCTGTCTCAATTGAAATGGATCACTTTCCCCAATACGTGCTTACCTGCCGCTCTTCTAAACTTCAGTACTTTGGAGTTTACTGGAGTTTTCTGTTCAAGAAATACGGCTAAGCTGCACTACTGCGTACTGACCTCGCCGTCCGGTGGGTGATTCCAGTGAATGTATTCTTCGAATCCGGGTCCTGGATTATGTATTTAGAGCACGAGTACATTTGACCATTTGGCCAGCGAAACGCCGAAAATGCAGAACAATGCAGTAGCATAATAAAATATTCACGGGCACTGGAAGTACGAAAATGTTCCTTTGAGCCGGAAGATAAAGATACCTCTCAATTCACTCCTTCTTATGTATACCGATTTACGTATTCTTGAGGCTCGTAGCGTTTACAATATTCAAGACCTCCAAAATTTTTGTATGCGGCGTGACCCAAACAATTTTATTAATCAATAGTAGAGGCGTGAAAAGGTCAGATTCTGCCGGTCCTAGTCCAATTCTCCGTCTGGCTGCCCCGGCGGATTGTGTAATGTATTGTTTTTGTGACCTGGCCGGCTCCGGCCCTAACTGTTTCTCGAAGTTTTGACACTGATGCGGCCCTTCTCACATCTGGAAGTGATGCCCAAATTCATAAAAAAAAAAAACGTTATTTCTGCCTCGTTTACCGTAAATTTACAAATGACTGTCTAATTTCTAAGTTAAAACCGTAAAGAAAACCAAAACTAAAGTTTTATTCTTATTTCGCTCTTCTTTTTGCATTAAAAACACCTCCATATTGGGCAATGTCCAGGTCTGGGCTTAAAAACGGGCATGCACCACCCTGAAACGCGAAACCTCTAATTTTTAAGGAAACGCGATAATACAAAATAAATAGCCAATGCCTAGCGGGTTAACATTTATGGAAGCCGTAGGTGCAGGGACGAAGCTAGCAGTGTGCCACTGTGTGCGGCGCACACGGGCGCGAGATTTTTGGGGCGCAAAATTTTCAATC
>JAQFYE010006562.1:0-10661 GCA_034694305.1 Protaphorura glebata
CTGAGCACAGAAGTCGAAAGGAAATTGGAAGATTTGGAAAACGCCTTTCATTTCAACGTGAAAAGATGTGGATTCACCATCAAAGAGACATTCAAAATTGAACGAGTCAAACTTGGGAAGCAGTACAAGTATATCCTGGGATCTCCATTCTGCATGGGAAGACTTCTCCATGTTCGCCAACAATTACGAGAAACCATTTCTGCCAATTGGAACTCATCGTTTGGATCTCTAGAAGTTTCGCACTGCACGGATTTGGAGAACAAAGAGAAGTTAGCATCGGCTGTTTCAAAATTTCAAGTAAGGTCACAACTCACAACCTCATAATCTTAACTATTCCTTGGCTGACATGTTTTTTGAATGATTGAATTGAACAAATTAATTTTTGAAACGTTTTTTTTTTCAAAAAAGGATGTGGACAAGTCTTGGACCCTGAAGACTCTATGCTTCCATGAAACCTTGGAAGCATTAGCCAAAAAAACTGATGCAGAAGCTACCCTGTTAGGACTCCAGGCTTTGATGACTGCACTGGAGAAATTAGAAAAGAAGTCCTCGTTATTTCTTTGCGAATATCCACTGTTGACCAGACTCCACGTTGGATTCATCTTTGCTCTCACTGATTGCTTTCAAAAGGTATGAAACTTAGTTCCTAATTGGTTTTGCACAATCCAATATCTGGTGTATTTGTAATCTAATTCAATAATTATGTATTTGACTTTTCCAGGTCACCATTGGCTTCAACAAAGATAAAGATCTCCAAGGCGTACTCCTTTTCGACTTCAAGGGATTCGAGGCAGAGCCCGGGCTACTTGAAAATTTGAATGTCATCGTCACAGCTTTACAGGACAAAATTCCGAATCAGGCCATCCTGGAGTGCATTCCGGTTCAAGTTCTTTGCAGTAAGGAGATATTTTAAAATTATTAGCAACGGCTACTCTTGAGATCAGATTAAATGTGTCCAGGAGTTCATTGAAGACAACTTTGTTTCAATTTTAAACATTTCAGGCAGCCCATACGTGAAAAACCTTTTGAAGTACAACATGGCCAATGTGACTCGTGGGATCCAAGAAAATGCTGATCTGGCTGTCGTAGTCCTTCAACTCCAACAAGATCGCCGCATTCGGATCTGACTTGAATTTGCCTGGAGTATTTAAGTGTGATGTGATACCAGGAGGAAATGTAACTGTAGTTTTAGTATTAATTGTAGAAATTCAAATATATTATAAACAAAAAAAGATTAATTAAATCAGAATTAGTCTAACGAAAGGAAATGTGTATGGGAGTTTTGTGGATTTATTTCGGTTCGACAGAAATTCTTTATTTCTCTTAAAAGCTATGCAACTAGACCAGACTTCTGAACATCCTTGGACCTGACTAGCCTTTTAAGCGTCGTCTCATCTGAATCAGAGAGTTCGTTGGACGAGGAAATAAAATCTAATAGGGAGACATTCTTTGTGCACACCTTGCAGAACCTTTGAACCGAGAACTGGCCATTAGAATTAGGGTCCGGCAGCACTTCTAGGAGATCCATTCAGGCATAACTTCTCTCGTCGACAGGGATCTTGGTTACCGAAGTGCGTTCTGCCTTACACTAGTTTCCATTTACAGAATTTAGACCAAATTTACCGGACCTGGAGTTACGGGTGCGTGGGAACATTGTAATTCACATTGTAGAGTAACATAACGCATGGTTTCACTGTCAGTCCGCGTCTTCTCTTCTCATGTTGGAGGTTCAATCTCTTCGCCATGTCTGGTTTGGGTGACAGATTAAAAACAAGGTCGTGTTCTTCCCTAAGACTATACGGGTACTTTCATGTTTCTCAAGTCCAATGAATTATTAGTCACCGTCCTCAAGTAAAATTAATTATCTCAGAGTTGCTAATGTGACCTTACAAACAATTTTGTTTTCAAATTTATTTATTTCTCAAATGTAAACAAAGAAATTGCACCAATGATTCCTGTTAGTCACAGCATTTGGAATTATCGTTTTGTTTAGACAGTAGAAACTATTTTCTTTTAAATTTTGGAACTTTAATAATCAAAACAAAGGTGGAACACGACAAGGTCTGTGAAGGATGGCGTGTTTGATGAGATGGGTGGAGCGGGTGAGTCAAATATTTATTAAAATATCACTGAATTTACAAAACTCTCTTCAGTGACACTCCCTCTCACGGTTAGGTTTCAGAAATTTTGTTATCTTAGAAAGAAACTTCACGAACTGAAGTTAAACCTATCCAGATTAACGTTAAACCGGAACAAACAAACAAGGTCTAACCAGGAGCTGCCATGCACTTTTTTTTTACACCGGTTGGTTGGGATTTCTTAGAAAAACTAAACTAAAAACCCTAATACTGTAAAAAATACAAAAAAAAAAACTTGAAACCATTTCCGCTATCTCCGAAAATTTGATCAGAAAAATTCCTCAGGACCCAATGGGAGTTGAAAATTCATGAGTTGAAACCAAGTGAAACCAAGTAGTTTTTGCTATTTTGCATTTCACGTCAATGACAGAAAGCAATGCAGAAAAGAATCACAATAATTTTTTCTGTCAAGAATTATATTATACTGAAGAAGATGACTGAAAAAAATCAAAGCCTTGACAGATAAAATGATTTTGATTTTTTATACAATTCTTTTGCAATAAGAAATTAAGAATATATTGACTGAGCAACATTAATTGACATAAACTGAAAACACAACACATGATTTAACATATTATGGTATTTCTCGGCTTTTACAGTGACTCTTTTAACCAACTTTTCGAAGATTGGGTGAATAATGAGTAACACATACAGGGTGTTTCAAAGCCAACCTACTATTCGTCCTAATTTCCTCATTCTTAACTTGATCTTTAAAGTGAGATAGCCATTTTATTCAAAATTCAATTGCGCGTCTTTCGAGCTATGTCCGAATGCGTTGAGCGCTTCACAGCGCGCGCTGTCAATCAAAATGCAAACACAAATGTCAGAAAATGAAAAACAAACCTCAAAAATTCTCTTGATTTTCGAAACTTCCCAAATTTTTCAAAAAATCAACTTCAATTCAAACAAAATTTCAAAACATTTAAAAAAAGTTTGAAATTTTGAAAAACAAATTTCAACTCAAAAACGCGCAAATAAATTTCAAATAAAATGGCTATCTCACTTTTCAGATAAAGTCATTAAATGCAAAAATTAGGACGAATAGTAGGTTGGTTTTGAAACACCCCCTGTATTTGTGCAGAAGTATTTTCGTGTCAGGAGATCCCAATTCCCAACCCATTTTAGAGAACTATATGGCGGTCTAGGTCTATGTTAGGCTTTCAATTTTTGAGGTGTCCTTGTTAGATGATTATGTCTTGATCTATTCGTTTCTCTGGAAGTCAGATTCTATTACTTATCTGATACGAAGCGAATAGCAATTAAGTAGAATGCAATCACGAAAGCTCTGAAGTAGAATTAATTTTCTCGGCGTCGCTAACGTGACCTTACGAACAAATTTTTCCCTTTTGTTATAGCTAAAGAAACAGGTTGGACAAACAATTTCTTAGGTTCATGAGACTCACTCATAATTTAAATGTCGATTTGTAGAAACTTATTTCACTGGAATTTTTAAAGCGAACTTCAGTATTGTAAAGAAGAGGTACAGATTGACACGATCTGCGAATAATTTGGTATGATGGGATGGTTGGAGCGAGTAAGTTAAATATTTATAAAAATATCGCGGAATACTATAAGAAACTGTTTGTAAATCAACACTCCCTCTAGCGAACACCTCTTTTAATCGATGTGTGTGCTTACCCACACATCAGTACGAATTTGCACTTTCAGGGTTTACCATAAATGCTACCAATTTTTCAGCGACTGCGGCTTCGATATAATATACAGAATGAACTCTGACTTTAGCAGTCTTGTCCTAATATAATTTTGAAGCATAATCTGTTTACTTTTGTTCAAAGGTTAGGAAAGAGGCCCGAGAAAGGAAAGGAATGAACGAAGTGTTGGATCGGATGATGTACAGCGAGCGTTTGTTCGAAGACCCGATTAAGAATAACGGTTTCTTGTCATTTTCATCGAGATTGAGTATGGGATTACGGCGGGCCGAAAACAATCTCGAAAGAATAGAATTGATGGAAAAATACTACCGAGAGGGAGCTTTGATGTTTTTGGATAAATTAGTCCAAGGTGATGTTTAATTATGATATTTAATATAAGAATTATTATCATGCACAACTGGTAAATGTGAATTTGTGGGTGTAATTCTTATTAACTTAGCTCAATTTAAATGAATTCTTACAACGTCCATTCCAGAATTGCAAAAGACAGAGAAAAAGTCAAAATTCATACAGAAAAAAGCTTCGGGATACGGGAATATGGATTTAGCCATACGATGTTGTAGTTTGGCATTGATGTTCACACCGATGAAACATGATAACCAGTACATCTGGTTATACCGTGACCGAGCCGACTACTCGTATAAAAAATGGGATTGGAGTTCCGGGAGAATAGACGATTGGAACTTCATTTCTCTCATAAAACACACACAGGAATACAATCCGTACAAAATCCGCATTTACCAGTATGAACGAAGTACGAGAATGTTGAATATTGAAAAGGACCATCAGACGCCCGCGGATCCCCCAGAATTTCAGATTCAGAGGGATTACCGTCAAAATGTACTTTTTAAACTTCATATGGAACCGAATCCAATGATCCCATCTGCTGCTAAATCAGTCGACATCAAATATGACAATGTCAAGGGAAGGATCCTCATTGCGACCCAAGATTTGAAAGCCGGTAAGACCATTTTTTCTTGTACAGGGTGGCACGTAACCTTTGCCCCTCCATGGTCAGCCCAATCTGGGGTGTCGGACAAATAGTAAGATATGCATTTTAACTTAGACAATCTTATGAAGGATCTAGGGAGTCACTATGCTTGAAGATCCGATGCTCGTAGCGGCCTTGAATAGCGTTTACGTAACAATCGGCAGGGAAAACAGATTTTTCAACGGTATTTTGACGAAAACGCGCCCAAAATATTTTTTTTCGAAAAATCCGCCGATGCTATCTTTTTTACAATAATTCTATGATGCAATTTGTCCAACAAAATTTTGAAAATTGCATAAAAGTATTGCAAAAAATGCGGATTTTTAGAAAAAAATTATTTTGAGTGCGTTTTCGGCAAAATACCGTTGAAAAATATGATTTCTCGTGCCGATTATTACTTAAACGCTCGCCAGCGCCGCTACGCGTATCGGATATTCAAGCGGAATGGCTCCCTAGATCCTTCATAAGATTCTCTACAAAAAGCATATCTCACTTTTTGTCCGCCTCCCCCAGATTGGGCTGGCCATGGTGGGGGGGGGGGCAAGGTTACGTGCCACCCTGTATAAGAAAAGAAAAGAAGTGAAACCCATTGTCGACGGAAAATAACAGCACTATTATTTTATCTCAATTATATTTTTTAGGAACAACGATTATTGTGGAGGACCCCTATGTGGCGCTCTTGAAAATCACACTCGGATGGGACTTGAAACATTGTGGACATTGTTACAAAGAATGCACTACTTTGATTCCTTGTGATCAATGTGTATTCGTAAGAAAATAAGCACAGATATGAATGGTGTACAATGCAATTTATTAATTCGGTCTAATTTTAAAAAGGTGGCTTATTGCTCTGAGCAATGTTTATCTGATGATCTTGAAAGTGGTCATAAGTACGAGTGCAAGTGCCTTCCATATATCTACCTCATTCAACCTCCATCCAGTATTCATCTTGGCTTCAAAGCACTTTGTAAAACTGGTCCCGAATTCATGCACAAACTCTACCTACAATCAATTTCTGAATATGAAACGAGAGAAGATAAAAATGAAGTGAAAAAACGTGTACGTGGAGGATTTAGAGGTGTTCGTAAACCTGATCCAGAAATATTGGAATATTTGCGCAAACTTTTCAGTCCATCATCGTCTCTAGAGAAAATTCCGGACAGTAATGATAATAAGCAAGACGTGAAGGGTTTTGACCCTGAGACTGGAATTTACGCATCTGATTCATATTTTCAAATCTACAATTTAAGTTCTGGGAAATACTCGGATGAAGAATTGACCGCCCGTACATGGGCGTCATACACACTTGTCAGACTGCTAAGACAGAAGACAAATTATTTTGATGAAATTGATTCAGAAGATCACAATGATTTTTTATTATTCATTGCCTCAAAGTTGCTCCTTCACGGATCGTCCAGTCCAATCTGCGGATTTGCTCTCTGGAAAGGGAAAAAGTTGGAACGACCAATTAAAGGCAATTCTTTCAGAAGAAATCAGTTTTGGTGGCGAAATCGTTATGAACCAAGGATGGTTGACTGTGACGATACTGGTTTGGATGCATTGTACTCATTGGCCAGTCTAGCTGGGCACAGTTGTGATCCCAATGCGTTCCGGGTCTATTTGGACAACGGGAAATTGGCACTCGTAACACGTCGAGCCATCAAAGCTGGAGAAGAAATCACAATCTCTTATTGCGGTTATGAATTCTCTACCGATAGATTAAATTTTCGAACTGAAATGCTTCAAGAGAAATATTCATTCTCATGCAAATGTCCTCCGTGCACTCAGAAATGGATCACTATTTATGAAATGATATATGACAAATTACATTATCTTTGCCCAGATTGTTCTCACAAGTTTTCTTATACTGAACAATGTAAGTTCAACAAATGCGAGTTGATTCGAAAGGACGAGGAAACGATGTATTGTGAAATTTGTGATAAGGATTTTGACATCTATGAACTGGATTTATATTCTGACAGTCATTGCTCCACCCTCAACAAAGCGAAGACTCTTGTTCAAGAACAGAAATATGTGGAGGCTATTCCAAAATTGATCAAATGTATTGAATTCTTTCAAACTCGGGTCAAGTCTCCTTCAAAACCGCTGATTAATTCTCAATCCCTCCTTCTATCTGCGTTGGAGGCAATTGCTGGGTCGAAACCCAAACAAATCTCTACTTTTGAACAAGTCCTTTCATTATTATAAAAAGTTCAATCACTCAAAATTGGGATTAAGATCTTGCGTTCACATCTCAGAAGGAATGTCAAAATTTGAATTGGTCAAAAAAAATTGTGCTTAAATAATGTATTGATTTCTGCAACGGAATAAATGAATTGAACATACTTGTAAATCTGATGACATCGTGCTTTCCCAATTAGGTGCACGATGGTAACAAAACTGCGCTATAAAAAGTAATCTTTCCGTAATACATTTGTGAATAATCACATGAAACTTTGATTTTAATTTGAGGCTAACAATTTTCTACCAAATACCACTAGGGTAGAGTCTGCTAATACGCCCCACTTTGGGAAAGTGTGCTAATTAGCCCCATCCGCCATTTGTGGGCGTGCTATGTGCTTTCCATGCCCTTGCAGTTAGGGGTGGGGCGTATTCGCACACCTTTTCACCGTAATCCCGCCAGGGAGTATAATATTCCTTGATATAAAGCTAATTAGCACACTTTTTGTTTTGTGCATTAAAGTTACCCTTTGTCGGAAAGGTGTTGTAATTAGACCCACTCCTATTTGTGGGCGTGCTTTGGGAGCCACATGCTCATGTAGTTAAGGGGTGGAGCTGATTAGCACATTCGCTCGATGGTGGGGCGTATTAGCCCACCCTACCTTACAAAAATGAAAATAGATCTTCCTAAGCGATACAAGATTCCTAAATATCAATACATAAGTAGATACGTCCAGAATTGAACACAAAGGTCAATTTTGCTGATCTAAACCTGAAAAGTGTTTGGAGTGGTCCACCATTCCAATTTTCAAATAGCATCAGGGTTCAATGATACCAATTTCAAATAGTTGTAAAATTAGTATTATAATAGTCATTAAAACGGATACAACGGAATCACGTATCGTATTAGCAGTTACTGTTTTTACTCTTGATTATGAATGAAGAATTACATACTGTCATAATTATAGTAATTAGTCGTAATTAATAAAAAACAAATAATATACTAATTATAGTAAAATAAAAGTAACAATTGGATTCATACAATATTAATGAAGTTCAATTTCTAACCATGTCACTACCGCCCTGTACGTGTCGTTTATACTCGCCCCTCAGAGAAACGAATGTCTCGGCATGAAACCATAGCATAAAATTCTTACGCTGTAAATTCCTTGCAAAACTCTCATTATAGTCAAACGATATCAGTCTGTACTGCACTTGCAGACTCCCATCTTCAGTCATAATCCTGTAAATTTGAGATGAAATCATCATAAATATTCCAATATTACACTCAAACTAAATTACCTATGTAGAAATACCGTTAAATACCTATTACAAACCCATGGCGAATAGTGACCCAGTCTCGAATACAAACCCAGTTCTCTATGGCTTAACCGGGTTTTCTATGGCTCACTAACCATTCTAGCCTCTCGCTTTTTTCAGTTTTAACTTTTGAATTCCGTAATTTAATTATTAGAAACCCATCTCGAATACAAACCCGAAACCCGGTCCAAAGGACGCCAGTTCAATTAGTAACCCGGGTTTGTATTCGGTATTTTACGGTAACATTGTGTCACAAGTCAACGGCGAAAACACCGATTGTTCTGAACACAAGTATGACGGATTTGGTCAAGTTTATGCTTACAACTGCTACAAAATTTTGAAACATTCGAATCGTTCCCTCACTTGCTTATTCTGCTTACATAATTTAATGAAAACGATTCTCATAATATTTTGATCTCTTTAATTAATCTTCGTATTTGTAATGAGCACAATGGACACGCATTTTACCATGCCTATATGATAAGTAGATTTAGAAAAATACATTTGACTTACTTGCGGTAACCGTCAAAAATAACTTGAACATGGTCCACCTTATTCCGGTCGCCGATTTTCAAAACAGCGTGTGTACCGGACCCGAGGATCTCGATGGGCAACATATCATCCTCTACCAGTGGCTTACCCAGATATCCCTGAAAGTCAACAAGCCACTTTGAACCCTGAACCCCACGAATGACTCCGAAATGTGAAGCATTGACAAAAAAAGCCAAGACAATTTGACCTGAAATATCAACAATTCATTAATTTTGGTCTGGAGGACGCATTTCTGGAAAGTTATTACACGAATTTCTAAGCTTCCGGAATTTTAGCCAAAGAACAAAAAGTTTGCCAGCGGGCCAAAGGATAATTGAAGCGGTTATTTCGTTTTAGGATATTTAATGTTTAATTTAAGCTTCAGAGTTTTAAACCTAGTCCTGGCCTTTCGTCGTGTTCGCCCTAGTGTGTAATAACAGTTCCAAACTCGGACGTGGAAGAATGATCCGTGGCGTGGAAATTATAAATATCACGTCATGAGGAAAATCAATATAGAAAGCGAAAATATTTAATGACTATTTCACTAACCAATTTTGTATTTTCCCCAAATATTGTCTGTTTCAATAAATTCTGAGCTAAGACCTTCCAGAGCATCTTTCTTCAAGTTTGTTCCAATCTTCCGCCCTACGCCACAACGACAGTTTAAATCAGCTATATACAAAAGAATTTCACACACGTCTTACAAGTAACCACTACTAAGATCTACTAAGTTACAATTAAGGACATTTTGCAAAATTTGCGGAATTTTTTCTTGGACCGTTTATTCTTATTAAGCTCAAATAGTTTCAGAATTGTCTTACGTTTTACGTTTTTACGAAACAAAGGTTCCTCCATCGCTGGTTTCGAATCCGTTATAGTATCTGTCGTTCAGAAATGAAATGACAATTTAAAAATTAAAAATATAAACATGGTATTATTGTCAATACAACTCGAGGTCACTATCACCACTGACCTCTCACCTGCGGTAACGTTTTGTTTCGGCTTATGTATTTCAATTTCAATTAAGATAAACTATGACTAATTTGTACGTACATTTTATGACGGTTAATCCCGGATACTTGGAAAGTTGTTGGATATGGTGGATACTTGAATCTGGGGGAAGATGGTCCAACAATTTTCGTCGTTCTTGAGTTAATGGTTTGACCCATATAATTTGCGATAGGGTGGACCTGAGCTCATCCACTTCACCGATTGGCAGTAAAAATTGGGTGTGGAGTTCGTCATCTTCGTCAATAAACACCGATTTGATGTGGTGGGATTCCATCCGTTCTGCTTGAGCTCTTACATTCTCTGACGCTAATTGCTGGTCTCTTGTCATCAGGTCAACGTTATGAATTTTCATAAATTCGCGGACCTCAGAATATTTTGCTTTCTTCGGCGTTGTATGGAAAAATAATAATTTGGTTTCTGGGTCAAAAATTTTAATCTGAAATTCTATTTCCGTTTTGTCGAGGTCACCCTAAATGTGAAAGAACTTGCATTAACGACTATTTTCAGTTGAAAGTATTTTATAATTGTTCCCACTTACATTTTCATCCCACGTTATTGGATTTAACGGTAGCAGGGACATGGGCGGATTTCCGGTAGGATTTTCCATGTTTACGGTACTGGAGAAGAAACCAATTCAAGTAAATCGTTAATCACAAACATGAGAATATATATTTGTAACCAAACGGAATGAGATCATTCGATATTCGAATGATCATCGGCGACTCAACTCACTCGAAACCAGAGAGCCACAAATGGAAAACTGAACTCAGTTCAGTGAAAAACCGAGTTCAAAAACTCAGTTTTTTGAACGTTTGG
>JAQFYE010006563.1:0-10661 GCA_034694305.1 Protaphorura glebata
TGTAAGTTTTTATTATATTTAAAATAAAGTTCCGAGAGACCCATATAAAAAATATGCATTTTTTCATTTGACAAAATGTAATTTGTATGTTCATTTTAATTTTTCTACACAGATTTGACACGATGCTTACTTTACGTGATGCATTACAAGAAGGCATTGTAGAGATCAATAATTCAAGGAACGAATTATTCACTGAATGGTTGAGTATTGATTCAGAAGATCCTAATGAAACAGTAGAATATGCTGCGAAATGTCATCTTTATGAGAATCAAACACTTGAGAAACCACCACCATGTCGTTTGTGTGCATTTTTGAAGAAATTAGAGCGTTTAGAATCTGTGATACATCGATCGTATCTAACAGAAAGTCATCACCCCCGTAAACCAAAAAATCGTACGGCGGATGCGGATGGCTTGAAAACTCCAGAAGTCCGGGAGCGAGGGAGAGTCACAAATTGTGACAAATCTACCACGGAGAGTATTTTGAACGAAATTCTGAAGTTTGGACAGAATTATTCTTCTGAACTGGAACTGGATAAAGGTCGTGTCCACATGGATCTTTTTAAAGTGATGAAGGAACAATGTGAGGTAAAGTTTGTGTATCCAATGTCACACAACCAAGTTGACAGCTTTTCTTGTTAGGTTAGCTCATACTGTCCTAATTAACAAAATCGAGTATAGTCAAAACTAATGATAATACGTTTATGAAAGTGTTCATTATTTCCAAAAGGAAGAGTTTGAAAATTATTTTCAGTATTGGCTAACCTATAAGGGAGATGTTTTATTGACATTGCTACTAACTAAAAACGCTATAACACGTTTATGAAGATTCTATATCTTCCGTGTAAGCAATTTGTACGTCGGCAGATCAATGATGTCATGGCTAAGGAAGGTAAAACTTGTTAGCAAAACTTGAAGGTTGCTAGTGGAGTCGTATCACTTACCACTTTCCGCCGGATTCAAATTTTGTAAAATACTCCTTCATTATGTTTGGACAGTATGAGTTTCCCGTTTAGCCTAAGGAAGGGGAAGGTACCCCTGGTTGTAGGATAGTACAGAAGGGGCCCTCTTCAGACAACCGGGAGAGAGGCAATAGTTATGAAACACACTGTTTTGTTTTGTACAGGAGTGGTTTAGTGATTACCTCCATTTCGCTTAGAATATTGAAGTTGATTTTTTGTTTTCAGTACATACAAACATGGCTTATTAAAAAAGGAGACGAAATACTTGCTCTGGATGCAATCAATCAAGCCTGCATGCCTCTGGTACTTGGGATTTCCAATGATACTTCAACGCAAACTCCGCTTCCAAACCGAAAATTGATAAAACCAGACCAATTGGTAGAATTGACCGCACAAGAATTACTGAAATCGATCGAGACAAGAAGTGATTTCGAGAAAAGTATATCGAAGTATCGGTATCTTCAAATGCTGGAGAAATATGAGCATGGACGGATCGGATACATGAATCAGGATTCATGTGCATGTTTCAATCTATTGGACCAGAAATGGGGATTTCTTCCTTGTGGGCACTGTATTTGTTCAGATTGTGGAGATATTGAAGAAATAGAATTTTCTGTCTGTACGGAATGTGAAAGCGAATTCAACTTCTCAGATATTTTATTCGTGGACACAAACAGGTACTTTTCGCTAATTCAATTTAAATAAGAATTAAATTTAAATTCTTTTAAAAATGTACATCTCCGAAAATTGAAAATCAAAGCTTCTGCATTTGTTTTTGTTACAACAATTTTAGTTTTTATTTTTTGTTTGGAATTAAATTAAATTATAATATATCAAATTTTTTAAATAAAAAGAGTTAATTAAAGCAAACATGTCAAACCATACAAATCAAATTATAAACGACATTTTACAACTTATTTGAATCCATGTATCTTATTTAAAAAATGATTTGAATTTGTTTATTCAAAATTTTAGTCCGAGACACACTGTGACGAATATATCTCATTGGAAGATTGACTCGAGTGACCTTTGGGATAGCGGTAACCGTGACCCATTCTCAAAGGTTGAAGCTGTTGTGAGAACATTAATGACCCTCAAGGCCAGGGCTGAGGAACTCAAGGAGGCCATACCGAAAGCCCTCGTCGTTTCGTCGGTAAGCCTTTAAATCTTACAATTCAGTGGAGATTTAGGGGTAATTCTGAAATCAATTTAGATTTATATCTTTTATGCCTAAAATAGACTGCGTGCAGTAATTTGTCCAGTCGTGACACCATAACTCCCTTTAAAGAACGGCTAGAGAATAAATGTTCCAAGATATTTCATGCAAATGTACCCAATAAGTTGTAAGAGCGTAATATCTCGAAACGTTTGTTCGTACGGCTAATATAAAATTTACATGTTTACTCAAATAATGAAATTGAAATTGAGTGCTAAATCACCACCACCACCTCTATGAAAGTTTTACAGGTGTCTTAATCTTGCTATAGAGGTTGTACTCTACATCTAATTTGATTTTAATTAATTTAATGATATATTTTTACCTTGACAGTGGCAGCCTATGTTGGAAGTCATTGGACACGAGCTTTTTCAAAATAAAATTTCTTACATGACATACAGAGAGGGTGCTTCAAATGGAAAATCTTTGACCAAGTTCAGGGTAAGGCTTTAATTTTTGTGAAATGGTTTTAGAATGACATTACCACTTTGACAACGGTTTTGAGGGCCGACCATGCTGTTTTTTTTAAGAACTGATTGTATTTTGTGTTGTGGATGTAACATCAACTTCAATTCTGAATTCTTGATTCGTAGTCACATTTATTTTCTAAAATATTTTTGACTTGTACAGACAAATGACAAACAGGCACTTTTAATGCCGCTGTATATGGCTTCGACCGGATTAACTGAGGCTACACACATTTTACTGGTTGAGCCAATTCTGAATACATCTTGGGAACAACACGCGATTGGAAGAATTCATCGTCTTGGACAGAAAAAGCAAACATACGTTCATCGATTTTACGTAAGATTCGAGACATTACATAATTACATTTCACATTTGAGTGATTTTTATTGGAAATTTGGAATTGTTAATGTTAGGGGTGGTTCATCATTTTTTGGCCACCTGCCGTAGAACTTATCCTGGAGATGTCAGATATAAATTGCGACTAACCTTGCATACCGCTTAGATTTTGAAAATGCATAATATCTCGATTTTGTTTCATAGACGACAATAGTGTTTGGTTGCACAGTGCGGTGGAAAGAGTGGATGAACCACCCCGACTTCATAAAAATCCACTCAAAGTTTCTGATTTTCCTCAGGTGGCCGGAACAGTTGAAGAAAAAATTCATCAGAGACGACAAAGCAACTCGGAATTTGAAGAGGGAGACCTAACTATCGGAGACGTGAAGGAATTAATTGTGATTTAAAGTGCCAATTTATATAAAAATTGTGCTGATAGTTCACGGTACATTTTCGTGATCTTGTATTTTGATAATCAACATTTCAACGAACGCAATCTGGTAGACCTTAGACATGTACGTGAGAATCTCTTGCGGTTCTCTCTGTACGATACGATAAACTAGTTACTAGTTGTAATACATTATTATTTAGACACGAGTTATTTTCAGTGGCCCGGTTCTGAAAATTATGAAATGTTAGCATGTATGAGGGTTGGTGGTTCAACTCACTCCTATCTTCTAAGGAAAATGTATAATGAATTATAAATTGAGAAAAATACTTTGGTTAAATATATGCAAGAATTTTACAATTTTAGACAAGTTTTATATGAAATAGAGATATGATTCGAAAATCTCACATTCATTTTATTTTTTTACTTACTGGACTCAAACCCTAGGTTGGGTATTTTGAAAATAATGATAGTCACCGATCTAGACTTTTTCAAACGATATTTCAAAAAAGCCATAAAGGGAAATCCGATGATGTGACGATATTATTTGTCAAGGTGAGGAAGAAAATATTTTGGATTCATTACTAGCTTTTTTTTTGCAAAGAGCAAAGTAAAGGAGAAAAATGATATTAGAAGAAAACATCAGTGTTTTTTTAACGACAATAAATCCCATCTCAATAATGGTAGCCCGAAGACTCAGCATACATTTTACAAAACATGTTTTAAATAAATTAATAATTTTAGTAACTTGTTAAACACTTTTAACTTCAGGATTTATATGTGTAGTTAGTGATTTAGGATTCACAATGATCCCACAAAGCTGTCAAAGCGACTTCATGGATTTGATTTCCCCGCATTATTATCTTGGGGTGGCGGCAGGTTTGTAAATTTTATAGGTCGGGCATAAAGGTAAGAAGTTGGATTAGTCTTTCGTGGAGGAAAGACTCGAATGACTGTGTACCAATTTAAGCAAGACCGAATTGTGCTGACAGCTTTGCAAATAATTGGTCAAACTTTGCCCTGTACTGAACCTTGAAGAGATCAATCACTTTATCTGTACTCCCATTGATTCACCATGTTTGAATATTACTCTTAGCTCCTTTGATAAGATAATAAGATAAGATACCCTTCTTCACTATTTCCAGGATAAGAGTTTTAAAATGACGAGCAGTTTGTTGTACCCATGGATCCTGCGTCATTGTTGAATTACCACTTTCCATTTGTTTAGTGGGGGGTTTCTTTTTAATATACTATGCTATTCTTCCCAAGCTGTTTTTCTTTCCTCCTCTGTCAATTCTTCACTGTGTTTGTTCTCCGATAATGAGTCATGTTCATGTTCTAAGTATGAAAATATCGATTTTCTCCCAGAAATTAGTAAATCAGCTAGTAGTATGTCCTTCGGAATGATTGGAATACGTTACTTTGTCGCATCATTCGCATCATAGTTGTACAATTGTACGACTATCCGAAGTTCGACCTTTGGTTCTCTCTTAACCTAAAAAAATTACCCCTACAAAAGTGTTCCACCCAGTGAGACAAGCAACTTTTCCCTCTATGATTTTTCTCTGCGGTCAACCCCCGAGGCCACAGGTCTATCTGTAGACTCGTGACCGTGATGCTGAACTGACCTGTGATTGACCGCAGAGAAAAATGATAGCGGGAAAGGTGCTTGTCTCGCTGAGTGGAACAACTTTTTTGGGGGTAATTTTTTGCGTTAAGAGGGAACCCAAGGTCGAACTTTGGTGACCTCTACAGGTCACCAGAGTTGACCTTTCGTCTTGGGTCCTTCACCAAAGTTGTTCAGGAGGTCAAGGGCTGCAACGTATAAAATGCAGCTGATTCTGATGAGGAAGCTTTTGCCGTGTCCTTTTCCGGATTCCGTTTTTGTAAGGATTCTGATTCGATTAAACGCCTGGATTCGATTAAACACCGGGTCATACGACTCACGAGATAGGTTGTTCCATAAGAGCGTGTAGTTCTAATCACCCCAGTGGTCAAATAAACGCCGGATCTGCTAATGCCGTTTTTAAATAAACGCTCGGGCGTTCGATCATTCACGGTACTTATTTCTCTCGTCTCATATCGCATTTAACTGGCAAAACAACAGCAGTGGCATGAATTTTCTGCCCAAAGCCACTCCATTTTCAAATAATATGGAGCATTTACAAGCCATAATCTAACTCGTCATTTATTTCCAATTATTATCCACAGACCGGGTGCTTATTCAGACCCATTCGTTTGTTCGGTCATTTATGGTATGTTCTTTGGTCGTTATGAGCCCTCCTGATAAATGAATGAGCAAATTGTGTTCAAGTTGAGATTTGGTGCGGTATCCTTGGGTCCTTTTGTTCTGTGTTTGGCGCTCAATTCGGCTCCAACTTTCAACATCCAATTTGCTTCTGAGCAGAACTTTTTCGTTCAACCATTAACCATGCGTCCAGGTCCAGGTCAAAATGGCTGAAATTCTCGAATGTGAAGTGAAATTTTAAAAATTTTGGCGACCGCTGTCTAAATCCAACCGACATTTTGAAATATATTGGAAAGTATTGATATCAAAATCTGTGGTAGTGGACATTCTACTGACTAGTAAGTGAACTCTAACTCTCTGTCCTTTCGTTTTTCCCTATTTCATATTTTGTTTTCACAATGACAATTTAATTCATGAATTCTACGAATATGGAATTTTTTCGATATCGTTACATTTGAGATTGAATCTTGACCGACACCGACACTAGTACTCACGTCAGTTACTCAGTACTCAATCTTTCACCAAATATACAATATTCGGTATTTTGCATAATATAAACTATTCTGCGAATCACTAATACATAGACCACTCTTCCCGGTCGGTGACCGGTCCGGGGTCTGTGAGCTGCGGCTGGTTATCGGATATCGAAATTCGAAAAAAAAATGAATTTCGAACAAGCGTTGGATCTCGAGTAGTAATCAACAGTAATCATATTAAAATCTATACATCCAGTTTCTGGAGAGTTAGCCATTTGGAAATAAAATTGTGAGATTATGACCGTATTATGAAAATTTTTAGAAGCAGAGGTGTTCATGAGGACCCCGAAGAGACCAAGAAATTGAACGATAATTAGATCAAAGGATATATCAACGCCAGCAAGAAACCCGAGCACAATTTCTACAAGTTGAAAAACAGGAATCAAAACGAGTTGGTGCTAGGATGTCAGGTCCATCAGGTGAAAACACCCTTGCTTTAAGGAATGGATTACCTCTTGCCAATCCCAGTTCAGCCGGATCAAGACCACAAAATCTTATTGCGGCTCCGAGACGAGTGGAGCAATCGAATATTTCTCGACGTCGGCCTATTAGGAATGCACCCTCTTCGAATGAAGACCTCTGTCCTTGTTGTTTGAAAGTCCCTCTTCCGATGGAAATCAGAGTGGCATCCAGACTCAATTTGGGTGAGTGAAGAAATTATTCTATTCATGTTAATCAGTCACTCTTACCACAGTGGCGAGGGATCATTCCTTTACTAATATTTATATATCGTTCAGACTAATTTTAAATTGCTGTGGATGATTTGAGGAAGGGTTTATCCACCCAAGTTCTTTGTTACTACTAGGGGTACCTCCCCTAGGGCATATGTTTGAAGTAGGGCATCCAATATCGAACATGTTTCCCAATATCGCGATATCGATATTGCGATATTGGAGGACAACGAGAGTATCGCTTTCCCCTAATGGTAATATCGAGTTCGATATTTCGATATCGATATCTATAAATTTCAGTATCGACGAGATCGAGACTCTCGATTTTCGAGAGTCTCGCGATACTGGTTGTCGATATTGGATACCCTAGTTTGAAGGGGAAGCAGCGAAATGTTAATGTATGTGTGAATTTAACACTTGATATTTTCAATTTAGATGAGACAGTGAAGATGTTGATCAATATGGATACAGCCAAATTCGTGGAATGGCTAATCAGGAAAGGATTATTGAGAGTTGACCTTAAATGTGACATTCATACTGCTGAACAGGGGAACGTGTTCAAATTAAGAAAATACATCAATCAAGACAATGAACCTTTCAGTGGAGGTTATTTTTGGGTGGCTGAATGTTGTCTTGGAAAAGAAGTCTCCGTTTTTTATGGTTCGATTTTCGAAGGTTCGACATTATCACCGCACACGCTGTTGAAATTGATTTATCATTGGGTCTGTCAGACTTATCCTCCAAATGTTTGTGAACTGGTCGAAGTACGTATTATTGTATTATTATTTCAATTTTGTTTCTGTTGCTGAGTTAATTCTAATATCACTCGTCATTGATATTTTCAGGTGTCACCTGATTTCTTGAAGTATTTCTATACACTCCTACGAAGTGTTTGCATTGCTGGTGTCCATCAGTTTTTGTATCAGTTGGGTGGTAAGGATAAATCAATTCAAGTTGGGATATTCAAGATTCCGAGTACAAAACCGGTAAGTGGTTTCAGAATTAGAAAAGCCTTCTTCTACGGTAGGTCTAGTTTTGCCCCGTTAGATTATTCCTTTGTGATAAATTCTTTAAATGTTAGCCAGAAAGCTTTAACTAATTTACGGGGAGGGAACTGGAACCAAATACAAATACAATGCCCACTTATAATGGTCGTATCTAACTGCAATGATCTTGAAACTCGAAAAATTTAGCACTTGCTCGAAGACCCTCCAGTGCTGTTATTCTGTTGATATTTCAGTTGATATTATCATTTAATTTTTGAAACTTAATTGATAATGTTTATTTCCAATCCCCACACAGGAATTATCAGTGTTGGCTGCTTGCGACCCTGTGGCAAAGGATATTAGATTTCGAATTGTGAAACAGAGGGACCATTATTTTGTAAGTAAAACAAATTTACATTTATAATTATTGTTCAAAATTACTATATGAGTTAGTGTTGTAAAATACCCGGGTATTTACTTTTGCACCCAAAGCATTTTGGGTATTTACGGGTGCTTTCTGTGAATCCTTCATTTCAAGATCATTTAGCCCTTAGGGCGTATCAATGTGCTTGGGAAACAACAATTAAATCAATTTACGTTGTCTGAAATCATAGGCCGAAACCTCCTAGATTTGCATCCTAGGCTTCTTCAGATTCCCAAAAGTCCATTTTAGGTACAACGAATTCATTTTTACCGACGATAGCATTACAATTTGTAATATTTTACACAAAAACTTAGTTTTATCTACACTGAATTTAATAAAAATCGCAAAATCGAAGCTAGGCCAGGCCTACTGAAGCCTACCGGGGTTTCGGCATATGTCTGAAATCGAAATATTGTGAGGAAAGTGACTACATAAAGAACGGGTTGGTAAAAGAAGACTATAAGAAATATATCCATCAGAATCACAATCCGAATTGGTCGGGTTTGCATTTTCTGAGTCGCATTCATTGTCATCTAAATTATCGTAATCGATGTCACCCAAGTCCCATGTCAGTTTCCGAACTTCGCTAAACCTTCAGAATTCATGCCCACTCATAATGTGATACCTCAGTCCTTGAAGTGTCTTAATTATTTGACATTTGTAATTCTATAATGCTGGAAGTTTGCACACGGTTTTTACATGTATTAGAATCAACGAAGTGTGGCTCGGATTTCTCTAGTGATGTTTTTTGAACGATTCAACATTTATTGTCCAACATCTCATTGTAATTCTGCTTTCAATTCTGTCGAATTATTCTTGGAAATCCTAAGCAAATGATTTTTCATGTTTGTGATATTACGGAAGTATTTCATGTCACTGAACCTACACTTCATTTTTTGTCATTGGGAACTTCCTGATTGATTATTCTGGTGGAAATATCCTTACATATATATATATATTATATCTCACTTCTTGGTCGACCTATTTTGATTTTGCTGCCGAAATGAGTGACCTGGAGTGAGTGGCCTCGACTTAACCTGGCATTAGTGTCCCTAATGCATTCTACACACAGAAAGGGTCTCGTAATTTGTATATTTACAGCCATGGATGAAGATCATGTTGGATTTTTCCAAACTCTGATTCGTTTCGCTGTGCAATTTCTTCGAATTATTATGCGTTTCCTGCATTGTATTATTGTAGGATGGTTATTGGACGTTTTCGCGCGGAAAACTTTTTTTTTCATACCCGCCGGGTGCAAAAATAAGCATCTCGGGTATAAACCCGAGTTTATACCCGGGTGCTCTGGGTATTTACAATACTAATCTGAGTGCAATTAATTGAAATTATTTATAGCCGCCTGGTTTTCCTCAATCTGATATCGACATGCAAAATAGGATTGATATATTCGGACCTTTGAAATTTATGGTGGACCGTGATAGTGATTTGCTGATTGACAAAACTATGAGCGAGGTAATTCTTATATTTATTATTGGTTGTAGTGGTTAGGAAACCTCAGGCCTCAGGACACTAAATTTTGAATGATCTTTTTTTTCAGTCAACATTTCGAAAAATAGGTTTCCGTGGACAGGTACGAAACACGACAGATGTTCCTGATGTTTCACCGAATGTCAAAGTCATGGAGTACTTGAGACAAGTTGTACCTAAAGCTTTCTCGGTACAAGCACTTTTAAAAGAATCAGATCTATCTTTGAAATACTTCCGTAGCACATTAATTTACTTCACGATTTTCACTTTTTTTATTCTTCAGGCTACATTTAATATGTTGAGCGATCCTCTGATCCAACAATTCTTGGATGAGATGAGTTGGCGTGAGAAATGGGGTGAAACATCGGAATTAGCATTCAACACAATTTTGGATCAATTGACATATATGACCAGAAATCGGGCGACGTGTGAGTTTTATTTTTAACAATAATTCATTTCATCTGAATCAACTTATTTTCTTGACTTGGGTTTTATTACAATTTATTTCCAGATTTTAATTTATTAGACAGACTCAACGACATTTCATTCAAGCCATTTGAGAATTGTGCTTGGGACCCATTAAAGAGTCATTTGACTCCAGAACAAGCGAAAGCCCTTTCTGAACAAACAGAAGCAAATGGTTTGGGAATTAGGCAAAGTCGAATACCTGCCGTAAATCAAGTTGTGGTACCTTCGTCAGCAGTAGCAGTAACGAATCCGAATGAGAATCCCGTTGCACCACCTGCCGTAAATCAAGTTGTGGTACCTTCGTCAGCAGTAGCAGTAACGAATCCGAATCAGAATTCCGTTGCTCCACCCCTCCCAACCTTGTTTCGAATTGAAAAACCGACAATGACATTAAATGCAAGTCCTCTTACTCAAGGGGTGAAGAGAAAAGCAGAAACATTCATCTCGCCATCACCCACGCCCGCAATTGATTTT
>JAQFYE010006564.1:0-10659 GCA_034694305.1 Protaphorura glebata
CCAACAACACAACTCAAAATACAATTGGAATTTTTTCCGATGCCGAATTTCTCAAAAAATTCCAATTGTATTTTGAGTTGTGTTGTTGGCTCACTCGGATGAAAGGTTTCAAACACAATGACCGCTTTATCCAGCTGCCAGCTGACAAGTCAATAAAAATAATATGTTAGTCCTCAAGCTGTCTGATAGCCTTATACCTTCAATAGGTGGTTGAAACTGTACTTTACGTTCAGTAATTCTAAACTTGACGAAATTTGGTTGGAATTATGTATATCTCACAATGAAGCGGTTGGAATTTTGGGGTATGACCTTCACAAAAGTTGTTCAGGAAATCAATGGCTACAGCATATAAAAAAGGCAGGGGATTCCAATGGCGTACATTTTTTCATAAGGTGTAAGCTGGTGACCTTTATATTCTTTTTTTGAATCATATAAAATTCTGAGAACTGGTTTTAATTTTGAATACTTTTTGTTTGTCCAGTTTGGAATGCACGGGATTAGTGAGCAATACTTGAGGTTGCAGGAATTCCCATTTTCATCAGAACAAAAAATGATGGCTGTCAAATGTGTGCCTAAAAATCATTCACAGACTGAAATGGTAAATTAAAAATAAAATCACATAAATTAAATTACCATTTTGTGAAAAATTGTCTACAGAATGTATATCTCACTTTTATGGTAAATATTTGGATTTGTGTAGGGTGACGGAGAGATTTTCTTCGTGAAAGGTGCTGTAGAACGACTCCTCAAACATTGTACAAAATACAATGAATTTGGAATTGCCAAATCTTTGAACTCAAAAAAGGAAGAAGAATTTTTGTCATATTCTTATGAATTGGGTCGTCAAGGATTGAGAGTATTGGGATTAGCGAAAGGACGTACATTTCAAGATTTATTATTTGTTGGAATGGTTGGAATGCAAGATCCACCAAGACCAGGAGTACGTGCTTGCATTCAAACACTTGTGGCTTCTGGGATTCAAGTCAAAATGTTGACTGGAGATGCACAAGAAACAGCTGTGTCCATTGCAACAATGATTGGAATGGACACATTACATGGGTCGACAATGTCTGGGCCAGATATTGACAAAATGGATCCGGATCTACTCGAGAAAGTCATTCCAAATGTTTCAGTCTTTTATCGTGTTGCACCCAAACATAAACTCACCATTGTTAAGGTACGAAATTATTTTTTTACAAAATTTTAAGTGTTTTATTTTTTTTTTTTTCATAATTTCATTTGAACATGTTTTTTTTTTGGAACGAAGTATCGACAGATTATCAGATTTTTTTAATTATTTTTTTTGTTTTTTTGAATTCTGATAAGTTTCTGACTTTTTTCCACTAATATAAAAATATCTAATTTTTGAAAAATGCATGAAATCTTGAAAAATATGAAAATTCTTACAGATATTTTTAATTTTAGGAGAAAAATGATCATTTTTTGACAAATTTAAAATTCTTTCTAATTTTTGTAAGGTGCTTGAAATTTTGATAAATATAAGAATTCTTCCGGATATTTTTAATTTTTAAAGAAAAATGATCATTTTTTGACAAAAAAAAATGTGAATTTCTCTCTAATTCGTTTTAGTTCAAAAAATGCAACTTTTGTAAAATTATGGCGTTTCTTTGGCTATTTTAGAAATATTTTATATATATATTTTTTAATTTTGATTTTAGGCATTACAAAGTCAAGGATTCGTGGTCGGAATGTCTGGAGATGGTGTGAATGATGGAGTTGCACTGAAAAGAGCAGATATTGGGATTGCAATGGGGAAGAATGGGACTGATGTTTGCAAGGAAGCTGCTGACATGATTCTTGTGGATGATGATTTCAAAACCATTGTGTAAGTTGATTAATATTTTTGAACGAATTATTAGCCCAGATGCCTATATTTAATTTAAAATGTACACATCACAGTGAAACTGAAGTATTTTGTTTTGTTTGATTACTTACAGGGCAGCTATAGAAGAAGGAAAAGGAATATTTTACAATATTCGTAACTTTGTACGTTTTCAATTGAGTACAAGTATTGCAGCTCTATTCTTAATTGCATTGGCTACTCTCATGGACATTCCTAATCCATTGAATGCTATGCAAATCTTGTGGATCAACATAATCATGGATGGACCACCGGCGCAAAGGTATTAGATTAAATATATTATATTATAAACTACATTACGATTACATTTAAAATTACATGTTAGATTACAGTTACAAATTAGATTTCATATTAGGTTACGATTACATTTTAGAATACATGTTAGATTACAATTACAATTTGTATTGTATTGTTTTGATTTTTTATAGAGTAATCGGAAGACATGTTAGAAAATAATGTTTATTCTCGAGCTTTTGAGCACAAAATCCGTGCTCTTCTTCAGGAGACAACAAGTATGAGAGACTTTTCCAATGATTGTATTGTATATCAGGTTACAATTACATTTCAGAGTACTCGTTAGATCGCAATTACAATATGGATTTTGTACTAGATTACGATTACATTTCAGATTACATGTTAGGATACATTACATTTCAGATTACATTTTAGATTACAATTACAATTTAGACTGCATATGAGATTAGGATTACATTTCAGATTACTTGTTAGATTACAATCACAATTTAGATTGCATATTACATTGCGATTACATTTCAGATCAAATGTTAGATTACAATTACAATATGGATTACATATTAGATTACGATTACATTTTAGACTACAAATTGGACTGCATGCTGAGTTACAAATGTGTTAAGTTTTTGATTAACTTTAAATGATGAAACGAGCTCTCATTGTCTAAGACGCATTGATTCCATAAATTTAAGGCAAGTGAGATTTTGAGTGCCTTGTTTACATTGACTGGAGTCCGAAAGGGCTGAAACCCACCGGTCGATGAGCGGATTAATGTAGTCAAGCGGAAAATTAATTTGAGAGCTGTCTGATAATTATTTATTTCAAAACGAACATTTTTTTGTGATTTTGTCAATAATGTTGGAATTTAATTATTGAATTTCGTAATTTTTTTCAGCTTGGGTGTGGAACCCGTGGACAGGGACGTGATTAAAAAACCGCCAAGGAATGTGAAAGAACCCATGATTACAAGACCTCTGATTATCAACGTTTTACTCTCAGCCACAATCATCATTGGTGGAACTTTGTGGGTTTTTAAAAGAGAGGTCAGTTATTTTTTAAATAAAAATTAATGATTTGAAATTATCCTAATTTTTTGTATTGAAATTTTGTAGATGAGTGACAATGGGATCACTCCAAGGGACACGACGATGACTTTCACCTGCTTTGTCTTCTTTGACATGTTCAATGCTCTCAGTTGTCGATCTCAGGTAATTTGTTAAATTTTTTTTTATATAAGTCTGAAATTTGTATTAAAATTACTTCTTTTTTTTTTGTTTAGGAAAAATCCATTTTCGAAATCGGTTTTTTCACAAACAAAATGTTTTTGTTTGCCGTGAGCGCATCTTTGGTTGGGCAAATGTTGGTTATTTATTTTCCTCCACTTCAGGCGGTGTTTCAAACAGAAGCACTCACACTTGCTGGTATGTTTGAAATTATTTGTAGTAATTTTGAAAACCTAATTTTAAATATTTTATTTTGAATTTTAACACAGACATCCTGGGTCTCATCGCACTGACTTCTTCTGTTTTCATTGTGTCGGAATGCAAGAAATTCGTTGAAAATCGACTGCGACAACGACCATCATCATCTCATTATAAATACAACAAACGAAATAAACTTGAGGATATGGTTTAATTAATTTAAATTATTCATCAATTAATAGTTAATTTTCCAAGTCGTGTCGTATCCAAGTCTCATAATCTTATAACTTTGTTCAATTCTTATTTATTTATTAATATATTTTTTAAAAAAATTCACCAATTTTTTTTGGTTCGCCCGGTACGATTTTCCTACTCGTTCGGTTTTTGTTTGGTTGTGTATCAAAAGAAGCTTTAATTTAATTAAAATTCATGTCACGTGGGATTTCATCATTTTAAACCTCAAAAAAACGAAACAAGTGCCGTGTGAGTCAAAGTTGTACTAGTTCTATGCAATTTTAGCCTAATTTATTGTTACAAAAATTTGTACTTGGTGTTTTTTCCAAAATTCTTGTAAATTAATGAGGTAATGCAAATTTTTGGTGTGTGGTGTATGTATGTAAATATACCTTGTATATAAAAATTTGTGCGAAAAAAAAAAAACAATCCATATCGAGTTACCGGTAAACAAAAATGAGGGGTTTTTTAAAAAGAAAATGCATATCTTAAAAAAATGTACAAGTGCGCGCGCAGGTTATTATTGTTTACTTTTAATCGTGTCTAATAAATCGAAATCGTTCATTTATAAATTATATTGTTGAGTTATTTATTTTGGTTAATTAAATACTGGTCTTCTGACCCTGACCTTGACCTGGACCATGACCTTTTGGTTGGACTGATGCGGATGACACAGTTCGTTGTTGAGGACTCCCTGTGGACAATTTGGCATGAGACGGTCGTGGGACTGAGGTCGCCGTCGTGGTCGTGACCTCGCCTTCTTCACTCTTCAGAGTATTTGGTGAACTGCCGCTGTTCGCGGTTTGACCTGGAAGGCGGACACGAGGAGGTTTTTTGTGAGTGCCCGTGGCACTGGGAGATGCAGTTGGGATTGGTGGAGTTGATTCTCGTTCCTCTTGTTCTCCAGATCCTTCCTCAGCGCCATCTTCCTCTTCGTTGACTTCCTCACTCAGGAGTGTCTCGTCTTCCCCAGGGGGGTTCAATTGACCACGGACACGGATGAGTTGGTCAGAACAACGTTGGAGAGCGATTTGAAAGTCTGGACATTCTGGAGCAAGGCGAGCTGCAATCGTCATATCTTCAACAGCTTTTCCGAAATGACCTGGAAGGACACATTTTTAAAAAAATTAAAAATAGTATCGCCGGGAATCGAACCCAAGTCATGGCTTTCAGTTTTGCATTTCAATCAACTTACCCATGCGATACATGATTGTCCCACGATTATAGTAAATACAAGGGAGGATTGGATTGAACTCAAGTCCGGTATTGTAGTCTTGGACAGCGCCCTCGAAGTCCACCATCAGATATTTCAAATGTCCACGATTGTTATAAGCCACCGCCACACTTTCGTCCCTCTGGGGGTGTTTAAAAAATGAAAAGATTTTGATTAATTGTGCCAAATATAAATGGACATTTTTGTATGTTTTAAAAAAATATGATTTACTTGGGGGTTGATGCGTTGGGGGAAGCGGAGGGCTTCCTTGAGCCAGTTAGAATAGAGTTGGAGGGCATCCTTCAAACGGTTCTCCTTCACCAGAGCCTCAGCCTTGTCAACAACGACTGTGGGGTCAGGGGTCATCCTTATTCCTGTTAAGTCAATAATTAAAACAATCTCAGACAATATGTATAAGTGGTGATGGGGCGTAAAAGCCCACTCTACCCTACAACGCTATATGATAGTTTTGTAATCATATTTCCAAGAATTACGTACGTGTTCAAATTTTTTGAAATTGAGTGATCAGTGTACAGAAAGGTTGGGCTACAATTACAGTATTCGTCTTTTAGAAAAGCAAATTTAGAAAATTGTTAAATTTTGTAACGGAATGAAATCACAGGTCAAAGGTCCAAGGTCAGGGTAGTCCACGGAAATTATTACAGGTATTACACAAAAATAAAATTGAAATTTCTAGTGAAAAAAACGGGAAATATTTACAAAACTTAGAATTGAAAATTGGAAAGTTTGACAAAAATATTCAAAGCATTTGGCTTCCCGGTGAAACTTCAATGGCAATAATGTTTGTATTCAAAATTCCGGGAACTCTGACAATTTTCAAAGTTTTTCCTACGTGTCAGTAAATTAGCCGGATTTAAATTATTCAGTTGTCATAAAAGTATTGTTATTCAGTATTTTCAAGTTTAAGGTCGGTGGTGACGTCCTCCAAGGGAAATGTGAAATAGTGTTGGCTAGCCGGCTAGCGTTGTGAAATTTTGGTCCTGATTACGAACAATTTTGTACTTTACTAAATTCACTGATTAACTTTATCTATTTCGAAGATGAAATTTTCATTGTCTCTACTGCTGAGTGGGATATTCATTGCTTACGTCCTCCATTCAGTCTATTCCCTCGTCATCCTTTTCAGTCCTCCGTCCTGCAATGACAAACATTGTCTCAAATCATTTCTCGCCAACAAACCAAAATTACAATTATTATTGGCCACGACGACCAGGTCAGAGTTGACGATGGGGAATTTAGACAAATTAGAAATTTTGGACAAATGGGATCCTTTTGATTACACGACCACAACAACCAAGTAAGTTCACATTTCAGTTTTCCAAAATTACCAAAATTTAATTATAAAGACTGGAAATTATGGTGACAAAATATTACATTTTCGTTACGGCTAGTGATTACACTTTTGTAATGTATTCGGACACATATTGATGAAATTACATAATTTTAATTTTAATTACAATTTCAATTTATTCCGTAAATGTAATCGATTACTTTTGGAAATCAATCTGTAATCTGATTACGCTGCCATGATTGTTAAATTGCAGGAATTTGACAATTCCACTGCCAAGAAGTACTCGGAAGAATGGGACATTGTACTTATACGCCTTCGTCATGGAGGCACCCAGACATTCCTCAGAAGACTACAAACAAACGATTCAGAGGTCATCCACGATGGTCGCCATTTTCAAACTCACCGACTATTTAGTCCCAGAAGCAGAGACGTTTAATTTGTTGAATAATGAAAAGTCTACTACAACTAATGCCAAAGCGAAGGCAATACAAGAAATTGAAATACTGAGGGTTAACTTCTTATAATTCAAAATGCAAATTTTAATTCTTGTTTTTTTGTAATTTTATCAGGATGAGAAAAAAAAAGAAAAGGCAAAATCAGTGGCTCATATCACCAAGAAGCTAAAACTGACCATGATGACGGATTTGCACGTGTTACCGCGGAACGATTTGCCCCCTGAGTTATCTTACATGATTCGGTAATACATTAATTATCACATTTAATTATTGTCTGGTTACAGAGAGCCGAATACGGAAAATTCAGAACTGTTTGGTAATATTCGGAATTGTTCGGAAATATTCGGCAATATTCGGAACTTTTCAATAATATTCGGAACCGTTCGGCAATATTCGGAACCGTTTGGTAATATTCTGCTCTGTTCGGTAGTAATATTCGGACTGTTCTGTAATATTTGGAACTATTCGGAAGTGATCGGTAAAGCTCGTAATAATTAATTTGTCTGTAGAATTCTGACGTCCGACACTTATTTACCACCATTGAGATTTGACAAGTTCTCGAGTCGAATCCGAGATTTCTATCGCGTGAATTCTACTGATGAATCCTCTGAGTTGGAATTTGAGTTTTCGTCTGCATCTATTGGAAATCTGAGGTAAGGTGATGTCATATAAACTATTTTTTAGCATGATTGTATATAAATTTTGATTTATTTTAGAATGGGAGCTCAATTTGAGGGAGCAATGGATACTATGGAAGCATTTGGATTCTCAGGGAAAGATTTGGATGAAATTAAAGGAATATTTTCAGACACAAATGCTTATCTTCTCGGTCTTACAATGCTCGTGGCTTCACTTCATGTAAACATATATAGAAATATCGAATGTATCAAAAGATTTCGAACCCAGTAATTGAGATTTGAATGGAAAATTTATTTTCAGCTACTCTTTGATTTCCTTGCTTTCAAAAATGATGTAATCTATTGGAAACATCGGAAAACGACAGTGGGATTGTCATCTCGGACGATTCTATGGCGTTGTTTCAGTCAAATCGTCGTGTTTTTGTATCTCATGGAAGAGAAATCCAGCATGTTGGTCATTGTCCCTGGAGGAATTGGTGCTGTCATTGAGGTTCGTGGATTTATTTCCAACAATTACAAGATAATAAGCATACCTGCACATATAAATTATATTCTAAGTTAATTGTACTTTTTCTTTGTATTTTATTTCATCAGATTTGGAAGGTAACGAAAGCTTTCAAAATTAAGTTTCACTTTTCTGGAGGATTACCAAGGATTTCATTCGGAGCATTCAGTGAGTCTGAAAAAGCGACTGCAGCTCATGACGTTGAGAGCATGAAGTATCTTTCGTACCTCTTGTATCCGTTGTGCCTCGGTGGAGCCACCTACTCATTACTCTACACGCCCCATAAGAGGTAAATCAATTAACGGAGTGTGCTAAATTGCCCCATTTTTGAGTTTTGCCAAATTGCTTCATTCAGCATTTAAGGGGCTATTTTTGATGGTCACATAATAAACTCGATGGCAGTGTTTTCAGTGTTAAGGGGTGGGGCAAGTTGATACCCACTTTTACTTTTTTGTCTAACATCGACGTACACTAAATTTTAAACGCAACGATTTGAATTTGGTTCCAGTTGGTACTCATGGACAATCCAGAGTTTAGTGAATGGAGTGTATGCCTTTGGATTCTTGTTCATGCTCCCACAGCTCTTCGTCAATTACAGACTCAAGTCAGTAGCACATTTACCCTGGCGGGCATTCATGTACAAAGTAAGTCGATTTAAAGGTTGACTCCGTGGTTTGAATGAAATTTAATCCCAAGGTTTTTCTCCCTTCCAGGCATTTAACACTTTTATTGATGATCTCTTCGCGTTCATCATTACAATGCCGACGGCGCATCGAATGGCTTGTTTCAGAGATGACATCGTGTTCCTCATTTACTTGTACCAGAGATGGTGAGTCTTCATCTAACCCGTGTAACCCCTGTATAAGTGATAAATCCGATGGGTTTGTCTTCATTAATTGTCACTTTTCGGCTTTATTCGGAACTGTTACATAATATAATAATTTCTACAATTCGTCATTATTCTAAACCGTCGTTGAAATTGAACAGGTTGTACCCGGTGGACAACACTAGAATTGATGCTGGCGGTGCATTTGAATTGGAAGCTGAGCCAACGGCAACTGCAACTGCAGGAAAATCTCAAGTGTCGGCAATTGAGACTGCGAAGTCCAAGAAATCCAATTAAAACTTAATTGTAATAGTCATAAAAATTTAAGGAGTCTGGCATTTCCTGTTAATATTTAAGTTTGGAATTGGGATTACGGGGTGCTCATGGCAGGGTGAAATAATTTAATGAATGCATTCCGGTTATATATGTTTAATTATTTCAATTGCGAAGTTTGTGATACTTTTAATCAGAAATCATTTTTAAATCTCCCACGGGGTAAAGACGGGAAATCAGTGCCGTCTCATTCGGCTCAGAAACCAAATTTCCGATACTTTCATCCAGCGGTCGAAAAGTACTGTATTTGTGACAGTTGATTTCTCATTCTTACTCTATGGCTGGTTGTCACAATTCAAATAACTTTTGATTCTGATTTTATGTCGAATATGAATCGTCAAATTAATAATTAAATGATTAAATGTTTACAATTCCCACATTTTCTGCTCATAATTATTCATACCTTTTGGCACACAATCTTAGTACAATAATTCCCACAATATTCAAACTAAGGTTGTTTGGTAGATAACGTAATTTTAGTTACAAATAATTGTTTTCACAAGTTCTGAATGTAATTTGTGAATTCAATTAAATACTTTATGTGATTGCAGCTAGTAGTTGACTTCAAATTTTTTCAAATAACTTGAGATTTTCAAATTAAGCATTTCTCGGGTTACTCGAGTGTTGTTTTTGAACGATTCAATATTTATTGTCCAACGTTTCGGTAACTTACTGCTACCTTCATCAGGGACTACAAAATACAAGAACTGGTGAGAACAAAGTGTAAAGAAAATATGTCTGATTACCGAGAGATAATATGATGTCAATTTACCTTAGAGTTGTAGAAAAAATTAGGTCACAAATCATTAGGTTTAAATAAATATTTTTTCTCAAAAATGTCTACCGATAAATCCATTCAAAACCAAAACAAAATTAGGTCAATCGTTCTAAATTACGATAATGACAAATTCGAGTAAAAATAGTTGTCGCTACCTGAGACAAGTTTTTTGTTATAGTCTACAAGTCCAAACAAAATAAGTTTTCGTAGAAACGTCAAATTAATTCATAGTGTCAGTGGTATAGTTTTCCAAATTGGATTTATGCGAAAGTCAGCTCTTTCTTCCTTCCTGTTCATTAGATTTTGCGGTTCATGTTGTTGAATTAAGAATGCTTCTTTAGTTTTTCTGAAAATATGAATCGTTCAAAAACAATACTCGAGTAACCCGAGAAATGCTTAATTTGAATATACAAACCGAGTGGAAATCCTTCAAACAATATACTTGAGATTATAACTATCAAATGCAAAGTCGAAACCAATTATTTCTTAGCACGCTGATAATTTAAGATGATTATAGTTTAATTGTATTTATGATTTCTAGTATACTGAGCGCGGCGTGGAAACCATGAGCCTTTGTTGAATTTGAATGAATTTCCCAAGATTGTTTGACTTCTCCCTCTAGGTTAGTCCATACGCAAATTCATTTTTTCAAAAATTTCAAAAATTACACTTGGAGGAAATGATAAGGATGCCTCAGCAACCGAAATCAGAATTGGAAAGGAACTAGAACAAGAGTAAAAAAAAGTTCGCTTCAATGCCAATATTTATTTTATTTCATTTCTGTCCAGATCAAAAATAAAATAAAAT
>JAQFYE010006565.1:0-10659 GCA_034694305.1 Protaphorura glebata
GATTGTTTGTCGCAAATTTTCGCGATTCCCTCGGCACCCTGAATGTTTGTTGATAACCCTGCTCTCTTCTCCTTAAAGCTTTAACCTCAGTTTCATCTAATAATGGCTTTTTCAACGTGTACGCACCCTAAATTATTTTGACTATAATATAATTAGTTTCGGCGAGGTTTGGTAAAACTAAAAAAGTCCCTACAGCAGAGTTCGTTCTCAAGAAACAAATGAATTTTAGTATCTATGTTAAACATTAGAGAGAAATTGGTCCGCTTTTTCCTAAACACTCGGTACTAGTGGTTACAGTTTTATTACAATCTTGCGGTAGCTTGTACTGATTTGGAAGGTACTCAATATTCTAAAAGTAGACTTTGAACGCTGTTTTGGACGTCTTGAATGTATTTCTAATAATTTAAATTCAGTTCTAGAATGCGTAGCAAACATCGTGAGTCTCCGCTTTCGTTATTTCCAAAAGCGCAATATTATTATAATAAAGGTTTAACCCCATACAATTTGAAAGGTTTAATTTGTGTATTTCATACCGATTTGGAATTAATAGTAATTTTTTAAAAATAATCTAAGCCGGATTTTCAAAATTTTTGGCATCGACTGACTCGGATTTTTTTCATCAATCTTTTTATGTTCACTTTTCTAATACAACGGCGTAGTATGTTTATTACGTGAATTTTTCTGGAATAATTAAGGAGACCGATAATTACTAGATTAGTTTTGACCGGTTTTGGAGGATTTGGAGTTTGGAGATCTAATCATTTCCTAAGTAAAACAGAATTTTTAAGGCGTTCGAGAATTTTAATGGATGTTTTGAGAATTTTAATGGATGTTTTGAGAATTTTAATGGATCTTTTGAGAATTTTAATGGATCTGTAGTAATGTGCGGTCCGTCTGATCATTTCGATGCACGTAATAAATGATGGTTTCTCTAAAGTAGCTTTTACATGCTTACTTTACTGTAAAGAAATGACAAAGTTCGGCTCAAAAGTACGTATAGAAAACACGTTCAGCTCTTATACTGCGTGGTTACAAATCAACTTTATTTTCACATTTCTAACAGGTATGGACGGTTCCGAAAAAATTTGGAAAAAACAACTGGTGCTCAGCCTAACCAACTACAGTCAACAACACCACAATATGCGGAACCTTCCCTTATTGATTTTGGAAGTGAACCACAAAATGTTGGGACTGGAGATAATAGTCAAAATCTGAGTTCAAAATTACACGAACTAAATGTGAAGAGTCCTGGAGTTAATTCTGGTGCCATACCAAAGACAATGCCACAACCGAGAAAAAAAGAGGATGATTCCGAGTTTGATATGTTTGCTCAGTCTAGAACTGCTTCTTATGAAAAGTCCAAAACAAGGTACCTCAGTTGTATATATCTGAATTATATTTTTTAAATATTTATTTAAATATCCTCAGCCTAGATTTCTGGAAAATGTATCCACTTTTTTTAAATAAAATTAACTGAATTAATAATAGACAGTATGTTAGATTTTACTATTTCTCATCGACATGAATTCATACGATTTTTATATCTCTTTGAAATATTCATTAGGTAACTTTAAACGTTTAGTAAAAATATATTTGTAACGTATATACATTGAGTCGGAATCAGTGAACGCATTGTTTAATAAATGATGATTTTTCTCCTCTGTTTTTGGAATGTTCCGAAGTTCTAAATGTTCTAATAATGCTAAATAGATTTCACGGTTTACCACACCGAGAAGAAAACAATCTGGAGTTCATGTTTGATTGTATTGAATTTTTTGTTTGCAGTGGTAGTACATATGCAGACAATTCCAACGTTGACCAATCCAAAAGTCTAGGAGCTGCTGTGCAGAATAAAAATCCTGAGGTGAGAATTTTAACACAGAATTGACTCAATGATAATCCAAAAGAATCTATTATTTAAACCGAATATTTATTTTTCGTTACAATTTATCTGGTGATCTGATGCGAACGAATACGTGATTTTTGCTGTTTTGGTGTTGCCTTTCGTGCATTTTTATAATTTCTTTCAAAATTCGTTTTCCTGGGGTCTTCAAATTATTTACTTCACACTTTTGTAGGAGGAGATTCTCAAGGTTTGCAATTTGTTATTGTTTGCTATTTGCTATTTCATTTTTGTTGTCTTTTATTTATTCACATTTTGTTCGCAGGGTCATAGACAATCCGATTTTGACGAAATGGAGGCGTGGCTTAAGGCAAATGTATGTTACATTATATGTTGAGAATTCTTCAGTTATTATTTGTCCCAGCTTAATTTTGTTGTCAAACTTGGTATAGTATAGTATAGAGAGTGACCCGTTTACTTGGTACTCAATTAATGGTTATGTTATGAGTTAGCCTCACAGGGAAACCACTTTTCATGTTAAACTCAGATCAGGCTGAAATATTCAGACTATGAGTTAAATATTTCAGTGGGTTGTAGTCTTGTAGTTGTGATATAATGTTTAGACCACGGGGGATTCAGAATTTTATACCTTATCCCCCGGCGCTATTTATATTCAAGCCACTCAAATTTGCTTGAACAAAAAAAAATTTCTTCGCCAGTACTTGGAGAAATAATTATTTTTTATAATTTTTCTTAATTTATTTTCAATTGCAGCCAGCAGCAGCAGCATCTGCGGGAACACCCGAAGCATCTTTAACGAGTTCGGAATTTGATCGATTTTTAGCAGAAAGAGCGGCAGCGTCCGCCGAAGGACGAGCCACGTCTGGGACGGTTAGTTCGACCGGTAAACCAGAATAATAAAAACTAAAAAAATTCCATATGTACGGGGTTGAGAAAATTAACACGTTTGGTAGGTACTAAATCTTTCGGATGGGTAGTTGTGTTTTCAAAATAGAAAATACAGTTTAGTTTATGTTCATTATTAGTGAAACGTGAACATAATTTTGAGGGCCTCCACTGAAACCCAATTTAGTTCATAGGGATTATGAATTAATTACAAATTAACTACTACGATTAACTTGTCTTTTATGAATGCTTATCTTCGTTTCAGCTGTGCTGTGATTAAAAGTGTAATTCATTTTAGACGCGAGAGAAAGATGTCATCAAATGTATTTAACACCTTTCAGAAAATGAAATCACTTCGACTTTATGGGATATGTGTACTATTTAGGTCAGTGACCAGAATTATAGATGGGTTTTGTCTGAGGGAAATATTGGTGTACGTAGGACATAACTAGCCAAAATATTAATTAAATGCTTGGAGGTTAGCTGTATTTAAAGTACTTCAGGTCAGTTGTAGAGAAATATTCGCCGGACATATCTAAAAATATTTCACTTGCCGATTTTACAAATTTTATCGCTATAATATTTCACATACATAAATTTGTTGTCTACTATTTATCCAGACTTTCAAGAAATGTGTGGTTGTTATAATTATTTTGCAGTATTCCTCCTTAGCCTCGTTCGCATACTATGCAGTATTTGAAATTCACAAAAACCTTTAACCAATAAAATGGATGTACGTACGTATTTACTAAGTAGTGATAATAAAACTTGAATTCTCAGTAGTTTGAAAACTCCTTCCCTAATCTTGCATTATTATGTCAATTGGAACGAATCGTACTAAATAGTGAACAATATGTAACAACTACATTCTAATAAGAATAAAGCTCGCAATTGTCGTCAAGACTTGAAATGTTATTCCAATAAATAAACCTTTATTGTTTATTGATTCGAAGTGTGAAATTACATTAGAAAGTTCCTTTATTAAGAACACTGCCTTACAAATTGAAGATTGACCACAGGCGCAGAACACAACCGACAAAACTTTTACTAAGGCGTTTGGCTAAAAAATATTTTCGATATTAGGGTTAACAAAAATGTAGACTGCGAAGACTGGATTCTTGATTACCATGTACTGTAAAAATAATTTAACTTGTCATGTCTGATTCAATAGTCACGATTGTCAGCAAGTAACAATTAGGAATGATTCCATTTGGCACGCCAGTCGCCAGTTTTTAAGAGAGCTTGATTTATGTTAAATCCTCTAGCTAAAACTGAATTTCGAAAAATCTCCCATTCGTCTGTGATTCTGGGATCAAACGCATTCAATAACTCCTGTAAATCAACAAAAATTTAAGGTCCACATCATGCCCGGGAAAAATGCTAAGAAAAATCCAGACTTCAGTTACAAGGATTCAAGGGTCAAGGATTACTAAATTGAACCTTGTGTTAATACTGACATACAAAACAAATAGGATTCCACCACGAAAAAATAGGTTTCTCTGGGTACGCTAAAGAATCCTAGACGAAGGCTGAGAAGGAGAGGAGGTGACGATAGATTATTTTGAAATATGTCTAAAATATAAATCATTATGTGCGGTCAAAGCAAAACTAAGGTTCCCAACTTCTACCCTGAAATGTGATCCGAATTTTATACCGGACTACACTGTTTGTCTCAAGACGGTTCTTCGATTAATGTATTTATTTAGAACGAGATAATGCGTGCGTATGCTGGACGGGTTGGACCGCTGAACAAGTCTGGGGAAAAATTGGTATGATTCTTACATTCTCTTTGGAGAAATAGTGCGAGATTAGAAGAGCTCGAGTGTAAGCCTCAATTAGTTCACTTGGTTGTAAGTGTTCATGAAGTACAACGTCAACTTCGTTCCGTTCAGATTTCAATGTCATCATGAAAGATTTCCCCTCAGAACCATCAATGATTCCTTGGCGTTGCTTTTCCGTAAATTTTTTCTGTGTTAGAAACAGAGCCTCGAAGGGTACACCCAATCGAATTTTATACTGGCAAACGTCAAGGTCTAGAAACATCACGATGAAATTAATTCGTACTTGTATTCTCAGTAAAGATTTCCGACAAAGTGAACACAATACACATGGAAAATACTCTAGCTGGTTAGACCTAAACCGTTAACCGAGAAACTCATAACACTGAGACCGTTTCCGAGTCTTTCACTGGCTGAATATTACGTAAAATTTTACGTCGTACTAATAATTAGACTACACTGATCTTAACTAAGATTTAAAAAATGTGACTTACCAGTAATTCCGAATCCAATTACGATGTTTTCAGCTGCATTAACTTCACGAATCGATGGGACACTTCCGTCAGTCAGGTACTGTTTCATGGCGATTAGCAATCTCCTGGTATTGAAGGATTCCAGTTGAAGAGATTTGAGAGCTCGATAATTAGAGAACACATGTAACCAAGTGAAGAGAGCAAAAAGTCCCCAAACAATTCTATACATTAAACACGAATCAGAATTTCAAGATGTACGTTCGTATGAACTCGAAAATGACGATGAGATCATGTTCAGTAATTAATTGGAGACCACCATAATGTGATGTGATATTCCTATCCTCGGATAATCCGGCCGGATATTCAAGTCACACAGAAAAGAGGTTGGATTTACTTACGTGTGATTTCCACTGACGACGGGAAGCAATAGTAGACATACAATTAGAGAGACAAGATTGACCAAAGTCTCCTGACTCCCGTCTTTGGCTGAAACGTCCCTGTTTGATTACGATTACGAATTACGGCGAAGGGAATGGGTACGAAGAATTGCGCTTAGGACGTTTCACGGTGGAAGCTAGTTCTAAATGAAATTGTAAATGTCCCAAAATCATATCTTGTAATTGATTTGGCCGCTTCAGGTACTCGGAAATAAAGGCTTTGTCATTTTCAATTGATGTTTCAATATGTCTGGACGCGGAGTAAATGAAGGCTGTTTATCTCTTGTTTTGTTAATCTATGGCCTGGCTTCCGTCGTGATCGTGAAACGTCCTTAAACGAGATTCATTGTACCCCTTCTCTTCGCCCTTCTCACGCTGAATTATTCGCCCGAGCTTGATGTTGGGTAATAGCTGCTCTAGTAGCTCCACCTGCAACACCCACAAGACTTCTTGCGACGCTGGAAGCGCAAAACACGACGACAATGAATTTTGATGGGAAGAGTGGAGTAATTAAGTCCACAAATGTCGCAACATCATTCAGAACATCCGCGAAGAGTCTCCATTTTTTGTTGTCGTAGTCTAGAGCAGTCCTGTCGTGAAAATATGCAACAAATCAAAAAAAAATTATAAATTACACAGAGGCTCAGATGAAGACGAGAGAGCACGGGAAAACTAATTACTCACCCGTTAGCCCAAGCAAAAGCGATTTGTCCAATCATTCCACTCCCACTTTTTATAAGCCAGGTCATTGCGGCGGCCAAGGGTGTGGCGGTTTGGTCACCAACTCCAACCCCTTTCATAACAGCCTCAGTTGCCAATGCTCCAGTGATTGAGCTGGAAAATGCCTAAGAAAGTATACGAATGTTAATTTTAGAAAATTACAAAGTTATGAACTACCCTACCCTGTACAATTAAATCGGATTAAGATTAAGGAATATGTCGAATAGATGAGACTGTAAAATGTTAACTGCCGGCTGACCTGAACAGTGTCCCAGAGTTGGTAAGACATGTAGTCTGAGCTGACACTTTCTGGAAATCCATGCGGAAGAAATACTTGTCGAAAAGTGATAAGAGCTTTTTGTATAAATCGAGCCTTCCTACTGACCGTGACCGGATGCCCCTTTCTGGCTTCATCGTCATCATTTTCATTATTTATTTCCACATCACCGTCGTCACTGACTTTGTAGACTTTGACCGAAGAGAAAGCACCGCGGTGTTCAGAGATCGTTAGCACCATTTTACAGTCACACTCTGGCCACTGCTTGAATTTTAGAGTAACTGGTTTGAGGGACTGGGACTAGATTTAAAAAAAACTTTTGAAATTGAAAAGAGATCCATAAATGTGAAATATGCAAAGAAAATACTTCCACGACAAATTTTAAAATTTAACATTTTTCCCTCCTCTTCCGTCGTATAAACAAGAAAAGATCGAGTCGGAAATTAGACAAATTAATTTAATCATTTAGGATTTCGTCGTTGCATGTGGCTGAAATTGTGGACAGAATAAGGTCAAACTGTCAACTCATCTTAAGTTCTCAAAATATCAAAAAAGAATTAAGATTCACAACGTGAAAGGTCAAAGCGTAAGCGTAGTAAGAAAATGGTCAGACCTCTCAACGTCAACATGCCCCACTCGGCCTCTATGTAATGTTGACGTTTTACAAGGTGGCAAATAACAGTTTGCAAAACAAAATATATTATGCTAATTTCTAATGACTAATTTCACAAGCGGTCAATGGCATAATATTATCCAGAACGTAGAACCACCCCTAATTAATTTTATGAGTGAAGTACAGAATGTTTGGAATAGACGTTATAGCCAAAAGTTAAGTTCAAAATTAAACGAACTTAATGTGAAAAGTCCAGGAGTTCGATCCCATTGACCGTGCAATGTCTCTGAACATCAAGTTATTCAATATACTACATTCACTACAGTCAAAACTCTTCATTTCAAATTCACACTTTATCATATATTAGGCATATTTGTATGCCTTGTTGCCAGATGTTCATACTCGATAATACTACCCGCATTTGACAACACTGGAGAAGTTGTAAAAATACTACTACTACGTAAGCAAAGTTGTAAAAATACTACTACTACGTAAACAGAGTAGTAAAAATAATAGTAGAAGGGTTAAAAGTTGTAACCTGCGCATTGGCATTTCAATCACGATCTTTATTCGCGCCATTTTTTTAAAAATTGGATTAGATTTGTTTTCATTTAAGATTTCAACACCATAGCTTCAATATAGATATCTCAGGTTTGCCAATACTGAAACTAATTTTCAAACTCTCCATTTTTGCAACGGATGCATTTTCGACGGGCAATCCCGTGGCAACCTAATATGAAGTGCATAGATTGCATGGAACATTTTTGACCTTCTGGAGTCATTTTGTAAACAACGAGGTGCACATGGGAGAAACCTATTTCCCCTTTACTTCTTCAGCACCTGCCGAAAAATAACAACTTGTGGTCAGTACTGGCCAACCTCTTAGAGAAGGGCGTAGTCAAGGTTCCTTGGATATCGCATTAACTTATCAGTGAGCGTCGTTAATTCCGACTCTGTTTCGTTCTGAACGAATTATTGGATTGTGTGTAGGCGCGAATTCATATCAACGATGTGACTTTTTGTCTAGAGAAGTAACTCTAGAGGTTCAATTGATACAATTAATCCGAGTGAACAAATCAAGCCAAGATATGTGTGCCCGTAGACCGTAACCAAAAACAGAAAGAAGGGTTTATCCGAAGTTTTGAAGTTTCCTAAGTCTTAAGGAAAATCGGAAATACAAAGCATATTATGTAAATTATATGTTATAAAATGTCCAGTTGAATATTATATAATTGTCGACTAAATATTACGCACATTGAATTTTACTGAAGTTGAAATAATCAATCACGAATCAATAATCATTGGTCAGATATGCGATAGATATCTGGTACTGATCAGATAAAACGTTCAATCCGAATCGATCGGATATCTGATTCAAGTTATCCGATGTGTCCCGAAAATATCGGATCGGATAAAAAATATCCGATCCGAAAATAACAGATCAAATAGAAAAGAAAAAATATTTGATCTATATCTGATCTGATGTGATGTGATATCTTATCCGAATTATCTGGTCTGAGTCTTACTGCTTCGCTACGTCTGGGATATGGGATTCCGTTCTATGGGCGGGCAGATGTTTGACAGGAATTTTGTTCACTGTACCGGGATTGCTTTACAATTCATTATCCCAGTCAATCAATAAGCCAAGAAAAGAGCATAGATACGCAGACGGACGTCTGTCGACGAATGTTAATTAATTGCCATTTAAGAATTAGGTCAGCTCAACCGAAAATTGTTCATGAGTTATACAGACACAAATCACTATCTTGTAACTCCATAATGTCACTCATCTCATCCATCCTGTCCAGTCAGCATAATAATGATAAGATAAAGTGAATTAAAACCAGTGCGGAAGCATGACCGAAGAGGGTAACCCCTAACCCCAGTTTACAATGGAGTTGGAATTCATTTCAATATAATTTCTATTCTGAATTGTTACTAGTATAATTCCTTCACATTTCTAGTACTCTAGATAATTAACCTCGTCCCGTGCGGCTAGAAGTCGGACAATATAGAATAGATAATGATGTGCACATAATCGACACGGTTTTGTTCGTATGAAAGTGATCAGGTATGATCGTACTGTAGTACAAATTACAACTTTAGTTGCTTTCAATCTCTCCTCTTGTGTTAACTTAGTAATTTCCATATCAACTGAACCTTAGAAGAGAATGGATTTGATTGATTTCTTGTGGATACTTGGGTATTTTCTTGTAATTGTTGGTGGAATATACCGATATTTTGTGAGTGATTTTGATTATTTCTTGGACCAAGGCATTTCCGGTCCCTCACCAGCACCTATCTTTGGAACTTGGTGGAAACAATGGAACAAGGTTAGACTCAGACTTTCTGGGACAAATATAATAGGGTTGTGCAGAAAACCCTACCAGCGTAGCTTAAGTTAGGTGTGTTGTGTAAACATTGCGCACCTTGTACAATTTTGAGGGGTTAATTCTATCTCACTTTAGTTCCGAACACATTTTCATTTCATTTTCATTTTTCAGAAGTTGCCGGAAGTTCAGTTGGAGAGATACAAAATATATGGCCGAATCTTTGGGTAAAAGAAAAATACTGTTATCTGTTTAAGTCGAAATCAGGGCAGGAATTTAAGGAATATTTGATAATTAGGTATTCGCGACAAAACAATGCAAACAATATCAATCAACCAGTAGATGCATTGTAATTTAATTCACATTTATTTTATATTTCACATTTCATACAATATTGCAAGGATCCGCTTAAAAAGTTTCAAGAGATAAAGTAACAAATGTTGAAAATCAGACTCAATAAAACATCTCCCTTAAAGGTTAGCCAATACTGAAAATAATTTTCAAACTCTCCATTTCTGCAACCAATGAATTTTCGACGGGCAATCCCGTGGCAACCTAATATGAAGTGCATGGATTGCATGGGAAATCTTTGACCTCTGGAGTCATTTTGTAAACAATGAGGTGCACATTCTGCACATGGGAGAGATCTATTTCCCATTGACGTAATGTGCACCCATAGAGTTTGTAATAATAGATACTCTAAGTGTGCACCAGCTGAAAAATAACAACTCGTTGGGGTCAGTAGTCAGTAGAGGTGTAAAAGGGCCGGCTTTTGCCGGCCCTAAAAGTCTTCCCCGCCCGGCCCGGCCCGGCCCTAAAAAATTATTTTCCAACCAACATCTGGCCCGGCCCGGGTCTTGAGAGTTAGTACACCAGATTCTCGGCCCGGCCCGGCGCTTATACATATGCAATGCCGTGAAATTGCAAACACAAATTCTTTACAATTATTTTATGAGTTGGCGACCCACGCATTGAGTTGCATTTGGTTGCACTCATTCGCACTCAACACACAACATGCAGTTGCAGTCCGGGTTCCCCGAATCTTGAGAGCAAAGGATTGACGAGGAAAAGAGAACGACCGTGCTACGCCCACACTGTCTCATTCTCATCTTGTCATTAATCACTTCTATCCCATATTTGGATGACCGCATTAAATCATGCACTCCCCAAACGACATGCACCTGACTGCACTGGGCATCACCTTCGTTGCCAACAATAAGAACCTTCGCCCACCCATAATGTCGCACACAATTATTCTCTGTTTTATTCTAAATAATATAAT
>JAQFYE010006566.1:0-10657 GCA_034694305.1 Protaphorura glebata
CTATTAAATATAATTCTACTCGTAGTAATGGAAAAAAAAACTATTTAGTAATAATTTTTAATATTTCTCTCTTAGATATGGTGGTTTCAAACTATTCGAACGTTTCGACACTGGGTCTAGTATTTGGTGCGGTCAGTGCGGTGCCGTGCGATGCAACGCCAGAAACAGTCCAATTAGTCAACATCGTAAATTAAATCAATGAATGCGACATAAACCTAATTTCCAATATATTTTATATTACTAGTACTTCAGTGTTTTACTAAGAGCGCAACAGTGCCATAGTATGACTAGTGCCAAACGTTGGAAGGCTATGCTACTAGAATATTCTGTACATTGTGTACGAAGTAAAAATATTATCGGGCAAAAATAATATTTTTGGATGAAATATGCGGAATACAACTAATTTCCCGAAAATTCTATTTCAATTCAACATTCAACTATGACGAATTTACCTCTACTTGGGAAAAACTCACGAGCTAAGTTCACTCATTCAGATTGGGACTTTGAACTTTGATCTCAATCTTTGGAGTTTCAACCTTTCAACTCTTAACTAATAGAAAACAGCAAATTAATTTTAATAAAATGTTGAGATGATTTTCTTAAACAATTAGTTTTGAATGTTTAATTCAATTACTAGAAGCCCTGAAAACTGAAATTCATTCCACCTAAGAGTATCGAATTTCTAAATAAAATAAGTATGCTCTTAGGTTTTCACACACACACCACGCTATTTCCAATTTTTATAACACTCAACAATGACTCGGAATAAATCCAATGGAAATAATTTTTGGAACAAAATAAAACTTACCATCTTCTGACTTCACTTTACAACACATGCTGAATTTTTCGACAAAAAAATACTGAAGTTACTGAGTGTGTAAGTAAAAAAAAAGCTGACAATTTATAAGTGTACTTATGGACTTTTGAGATCTGAATTTTCACTGCTAATAAAATCACTCTGGACTAGGAATACATGTTGGAAATTGAACAATTTTTTTAAAGAAAATCTAAAACTGAACTGGTAAAATATCAGAGGTGAGATCTGGTTGTGAAAATATACTGTACCCTTACTCCACTAGTCTTGAATGAATGACGACAGCAGCTCTAGCTGTTTTGTATAAACTGGAATGAGGGGTTCCCCTCAACGCTTAGCTTAAATACCAAAAGTGGTTGACTGAATCATTGATCATTCTTACGTCAACGTTTTCTAAGCGTACTTTATTGCGTAGCAGCAGACAAAACGTATGTTGGTCAACAATCCGTTATCTTCTAATTTTGAAAACTATGACGTTATTATGTTTACAGTAACATTCCACGAATCGTTCCACCACGTGCAAGGTCACACGCGTGTTCTATAAGATTGGACCCGGCTATGGACTTGAAGCGATTTATTACGAATTAAAAACGCATATTATACAAATTACAAACTTTACATTTCTTAAACGATATGCTATTCGTTAACCATTCAATATTCCCTCAAATTCAATCTGCTCATTCCTCAAAGGGTCAATTTTAATTATTATAGCGAAAATTCAGTAAATTATTAGTAAAAAATATCGCACGAGAGCTGTAGGAAAATACATTGGCCGATTTGGATGTATTCAATAGAACGTCATTAAAATTATTGTTTATTTATAGAGACCACTGTGAACGAAAAAAGGGGATCGAAGTGGAGGTATAGAATAATATGGCAGAATATGATAATATACTACTAGCGAGGAAATTATTTTTGATGGTTCTCTCCGATTTTGCCCAAACTTTTTTCTGAAAGACCTTTGCCCCAAATTCTCAAAAGTCAAAAATATCATAAACTCACGCAACACAAAAACTTTTTTTAATGCAAAGAGTTCTCAAGATTTTAGCATGGGATATCCATGGAACTTTCCCCAAAGAACTGATCTCAAGACCCAAATTTTTTGAAAAATCTCTTCAGAAAACCGTCGAAATGTTCAGAATAACAAATTAGATGATGAACAACGTCATAACTTTGTACTATATTTGAATCTATTTGGCCCAGGAAGTAACTTCAATCATCAAGTATTTATTTATGGGCGTATTTTTCATCTTCTAATTTATTATTCTGACGGTTTTCTAAAAATAATTGGGTTTTGAGATCCGCCTCTTTTTTATTTATTTTTTCTTCTTTTCTCTCAACATCTCCTTCATTCCACATTTCGTTCAAAATACAAACATGTTATTACATCATCATGTGGAACAGGATACAGTAGAATCCCACTCATGCGGGCTATTCCTCTACTGCGTAGGCATTACGCCTTATATGAGCAGACTTTGGTCAATTACAATTACACATGTAATTGAATTACAAAATACAATTACAATTACGTAATTGTAATTTCAATTGAATTCGTCAATAAATCACGGCCTAAATCTAATTTGTAATCACTACGACACATTTGCGGAGTAATTATATTTGTAATTACAAATTTTATTAAAGTAATTTGTAATTGTAATTGAGATTTATCAGGAAAGTAAATTGTAATTGTAATTGAAAAAAATTGAGGAATTAATTTGTAATTGTAATTTGTAATTAAGATTTTTAAGAAAGTAATTTATAATTGTAGTTCAAAAATCTGAGGAATTATTCAACGATTGTAAATTATATTTACCCAGTAGTTAGTAATAATTGAAGTGTTTTTCCATGTCCGGAAGTAATTGTACTTGTACTTAATTACTTTCGAAATTTTCAAAAGTAATTGTAACTAATTACTTTTGAAATCTTCAAAAGTAATTGTAATTGTAATTAGTTACCTTCGAAATTTCCGAAGTAATTGCAATTGTAATTCAATTTGAAGTAATTATAATTGTAATTTAGTTACTTTCACGACTTTAACAAGTAATTGTTTGTAATATGTATTTAATTACATTTGGAAAGTAATTGACCCAAGTCTGAATATGAGGTTAATTATAATCGTAAATTTTGCAGACTAATTTTGAAAACGAACAAATCGCAAATGAATACACTTTGAAACTTAGACATCATCTTTGGGGAAAGTTCCAAGGGATATCCCAAGTTCAAATCTTGAGAACAAAGAGGAGACTCTTCGCACTTTTTTTTAAAAAAATTCACAATTTTCGATGAAAAACGGAGACTGGATAAAACTTTGGCTAAAAAAATCTATGTTAATCCGAATATAATGATCCGACTGCAATTTCCCACTGCACTCGAATGAACTCAAACACAGGGTGTTTCCGAACCAAGTATCTCTAAGATGCTGCAGAACCAAATACCTAGTCGCCGTAATTGCTTTATTTTTGACGCAATTTAATGTGAGATAGCCATTCCGTCCAAAATATAATATCGCGTCTTATGAGCTATAACCAAATGCGCTGTCAAGAGCGCGCGCTATCAAGAAAAACAACATGATGGCAAATGTAAGAATGAACTCCCCTAAGAGTGATTGACCCCAAATGAAGAGCTACTGCTTGACGTCCTGAGTAATATTTAAATGGGAATCAACGTTATAAAAATTTAAGGGTCACCGCTAGGGGTTCGCCAAATTTTAACATGGGTATCAAGTCCGAATGACCTCAAACTTTGCACACTGCTTCTCCTCGACCTCCGGAACAATGTTTAAATGGACTAAGAGACTCAAAAATGCTGTGGTTCTCCGCTAGAGGTCGATGTGTGACATGTGTGCTGGCGATGACGTCTAGTGCCAAGCCGTGACATTTTCGAGTCTCGTGGTCCATTTAAACATTGTTCAGGAAGTGGAGAAGGACTGTGCAAATTAAGTTTGAGGCCAATCGGGCATGGTGCCCATGTTAAAATTTGGCGAACCCTGCTCCTAGCGGTGACCCTAGAATTGTTCAGGACGTCAACAGACTTGGGTCAAATACTTTAAAAATGTAATTAATTACAAATTACGAATTACACCTCATTTCTGATTGTAATTAATACTAATTACAAATACACGGAGAAAGTTCGAAAGTAATTAACTACGAAATTACGTGGACAAAATGAAAAAGTAATTAATTTCGATTACAATTACAAATTACAATTCAAATTACTTTCTCGAAATGATGGTTTTATGTGTGCTAACATCATAGTTACATATTGGTAGTTGATGGTCAAAATTTTAAGTAATTGTAAAAGTAATTGAGAAAAATATAAATTCGGTTACAAATTACAATTACAATTACACACAACTTCTGAAGTATTTAATTACAATTACAAATTACAGCTGGGATTCTGAAAGTAATTAATTACAATTACAAATTACAGCTGGGATTCTGAAAGTAATTAATTACAATTACGTAATTGTAATTGTATTTTGCAATTGAAATTACAATTACCTATGTAATTGACCCAAGTCTGGACGTAAAGCAGTTTTCTTCACGGACAATCACTCTTACGGAGGTTCATTCCTACATTTGCCGGTAAGTTGTTATTTTCATAGCGCGCGCTTCCCGCAATATGGCTCTTTGCCTTGGGACATAGCTCATAAGACGCGGCATGGCATCTTGAACAAAATGGCTCTCACATGTCACATACTAAATTGCGTCAAAAGTAAACCATCTACGGCGACTAGATACTTGGTTCTGACAGACCCTATAACATGACATGGTAGGTGCTTAGGGTCGAATAGCTCAAAAATTGAACTTGTCCTCACCAAAGAGCGAATTTAGCTCAAACTGACCGAATCCTACCAGCAAAAAACTCAATAACAGACATCAATCATCTCATCTCAACCCACCTGAAGTCGAATCCTAAAGCGACAAGACTCACAAGACTTTAATTCTATAGATTTGACTCTGAGGGGACACCATTTTCTTTGAACACGGCGTCGCACCACTGTCTTGGGCCAATTGACATTTAATTGAGATTGCTGCATATGGGCACGTAACCCCTGCTCGTGGGCTAAGTGTTGGGCTTGGGCGTGTTAGTTCTAGTCGTGGTTATGTTTTACTCCTGGTCATTCTACCCCTCGGGCATGTTACCCCTGGTGGGTCGTCAGCAATGGAAGACTCCAGGTAGGCATGTTACCTCTGGTCGTGTGCTTAGAAGATTGCAGGTTGGCATGTTACCTCTGGTCGTGTGCTTAGAAGATTGCATGTTGGCATGTTACCTCTGGTCATACGCACGTTACCTGTGGTCGTGGGCATGTTACTCCTGGTGGGTCGTGGGAAATGGAAGACTGAAGGTAGGCATGTTACCTCTGGTCGCGGGTATGTTGTCCGTGGTAGGCACTTTTCCTCTGGTCGTGGGCGTGTTACTCCTGGTGAGTCGTCGTGGGCAATGGAAGACTGCACGTAGACAAGGCACGATACACCTGTTGATTGATTGATTGATTCTGATTTAGTTATGTGTTCGTTCGCATTACCATTACTACAGTTTCTTCGAGCAAGTGGAAGTGGTAATGTTACCGCTGCTGGTGGTGGTCGTGATCGAGTTACCCCTGATCGTCGTGGTCATGAATGAGCATGCTACCCATAGTGTCGGACATGTTACTTCTGGTGGATTGTGGGCAATGGTAGACTGCACGTAGGGTACACCAGGTGTAAACTTGTTACCGTTGGTGCTGGTCGTGGCACCTGGGCGGGTGCCCCACTATCCAAGGAAGGTTTCTTCAGTTCGTTCTAAAGTATAAGGTGCCCTGACAATTTCGATCGAGTGCAATCTCATGAGGACGCCGGACGAATATAAATTCCAGAACAAATTCCCGAACTCGTTGACGTTAAGACTCCAGAACCGTGCAAGTCATCAATCACTCTCGTTATGGGTGAGACTTGGTTTATGCGGTCAACGGTCACTCGGGTTGTCCGGTTGTCCCGTTTAATTTGAATTATTATTATTACATTAAAATACGCTCTTGACCAAGTGTATGTCGTATGACCACGCGTTGACCTTTGAAACCCCCAAAGGTCGTTATAATTGAAAATTGGAACCTTGCAGTGACAAGAAATACATCACATAATGAGCCAAATTGAGTGGAACGTTTCCCATAATAACAAGACGTCCGACGTCCCTTAGACTCAACTCCGATGTCTGACCTCTGACATTTCCTAATCTAGCACATCGTTCCTCGCGATCGGTGATGCTGTTTGGAAGTTCCGATTCGGCTGAAGTGACTGAATTCATTTAACTACCTCTAGTTAGTGGTCCAATTTTCAATAGAACACACGTAATAGACTTCCTATCTTGTCCGCTTTACAGGATTCCGTAATGACATCATGGACGCCGTACGTTTTGCTTCTTTGAAGTAATGTAAATTGTAAAAGAGCGTAAATCAACATTAATCAAATTGGCCAAGTTCAGTTTGCGTCAATAAATCTCCAAGGTACTTCAGCAATAGCACTAACGCACGCGCTGTGATTCCAGTTAGTCACGAGTTAGCAGTACGGATTAATCCTTATCTCTGAGTGTTTTTGAAAGTCATCAATAATTACTGTTAGTTAGTGTTTAGTGATCACCAGTTCCACCAGTTTAAGAGACACGATAAAGGACCCGACAATTCGTTTGTTTTTCGACTAAAATTCATCATAAATCGTTTCATTTGAACTCAAAACCGCCCAGTCATGGTCATGCCATTCATTTCATCATCAAATTAGTTTTTTTCAGTTGTTGATCCCACTCCCACTGCACTGATGAGATGATTCTTCATGTACTATACGTCAGTTCCACGTTCCACCACAGATGGTGCATGTGTAATCTAACAACATATTTAACTATCTCTTATGCTATGACGCTATGGTTATGGTATGATGCCTGCTATACCACTGCTATGCCTAGCCTACCCAACAGCTTTTGTGTCTATTTGTCTGATGCAACCATTGCAAACCAATGAAATACCAGCTATGCCATATATCCGTTTTCTTAATAGCATATTAAATATTTCTCAAAATCACTGCCGAATGTTGAGAAACATATATTTTTGGAAACCTAGCTTACTAACCGCTGGAATGATGCCAAAAAAGACTTACCTTCACAAGTGATCTTCGTATTCATTCTATTTCTCAATGATTGATTCTAAGTACCTTAGAATCAATGGTTGGGAAATGTGAACTACTGCAACACGTAAACACTGATGAAATTTTAAGTTACTGAAGAATGTAGCCTTCCTCCGCTTCGCTGACCTCTCTAAGGGCAGGACGTTAGTTTCCCCAAGGACCAAAACTTGGACTTTGGGATGGCTGGGCCGTTTATTTACAACGAAATTAAGGGACAAATAGGGTAAAGTTTGACCAAAAACGGTGGAAATTGGTGAAGGCGAATTAACAAACTTGAAACTCCATGATGAATCCTGAACAACTGAAAAATGTCCTAAAATTTCAGAACAAGAAGAATGCTGAGTTGTACCAGTACCTTATCATATGTATAACAGTATAGCCTTATCACGCAGCGTCATACTTACCTATAGTTATACACAAGGGGGTGGCACGCGGTTAAGCTCACTATCATCCGTTGATTCCCTTTCTCTTCTGTTGAAGTCGGACAAATATAAAACATGACAAAAATGTTCGAAATTCCCAGAGAATTCCGGTAAATGTTACAAAATTTTGTAAATTTTACTCACAGCTTATCCTTCCTGGAATTCTACGTCTGGCTGCCTTCTCTGAGTTCCCGATTTCCGTCCTAACGGTCCAAAAACGAGATTAATACGTCTAGTACAAAAATCCGAATGTAGAAACGGTTCTTGGTAAGAAAAATTACTAGTATGAATTTTTCCTATAATTCTAAATTTCCTAAAACCACTTTCGATGAAATTTTTGTATTGATTTACAGGAAAATTATTAGTTTTATGAGAATTGATCAGTAAAACGTAGTTGTCGTTAACAAATACAGTAAACGTCAGAGTGGTACGATTTTCTCCACCTCCCAAACCTTGGGCCAAAGTACTTCAATAAAGCGAACGTTTCCTTTCACATTTACACTGAGAAGAATGGACATTCGAGAATGAAGGAGAACGTTGTAGAGAAGTACAGAAATCTGTGGGTAAAAATACAGCAAAACGTTCGCCAAACGTTTTGCCTTCTGACGTGTTCCTGTTGCTATGCATTTGTATCTATCCAAAAGTTCACTTCACATTTACATTTGATAAAAAGGCAAGGCGTAAATACTCAAATACGTTTCCATGAACTAACGTCTGTTTTTATGGCATGGCGTGGTTCGTTGAGTTGGAAATAGTTGGAATTATGTGCCCAACCTTTGCAGTTGAATAAATAGACAGAAGAATTAACCCTTCTGGCAAAGTCGATGTTGAGTCAAATCAACACGTTCTCATTTTTATTTAGTACTTTCAGCGAAATGGTCAGACCATAGTACAGTACTAGAGGTTGTTTCAATGAATCATGCAAATATGGATGTAAATTGCTAAGAACATTCATTTTAGTACGTAGAAAATGCTGCAAGTTAGTAATTTGGATGGAATGCTGAATACATGGTAGCATGGTACAATTATTGGACTTTGAGTTGGGAAGTTAGGATTGATAGAGATAGAGAATTAAGTTTGAATACCTATACATGTAACGAACACTGCATTAATTCCTGTCTTATTGTTTTAAAAAGATTTCATAGAGTATTATCTTTGAAAAGATTTAACAATGAAAACCGTCCACGTCCAATTCAATTCTAGGAAGCTTGAGATCCATCGATTGTGATATCTGATTTCACCTTTCCCTTGAGAATTGCGATGAAAGTTGTATTGTATTCAATGCCCGACGCGACGAGGTCATCATCTTGGTATTTAATCCTTGACTCCCGACTTCGTTTCATGTCTTACTGTTTCTGAAATAGCAAGTTATTACAGATCGTATGATATTGATACGTACGTGCCTATGTATATTATGAGAAAAAACGTGTTACTGCATAAATATGTGAATATGTCGAATGAATAACTATGGTTGTCCTCCAAATCTAGATATATCCAGGCACCAGAGACCCACCAGACCTAAATTCTAGTGAAATTTGTAGTTCATTTTTGTCTTATCATGGCAGGTTATCCGGCCACCGAAGTCACTAGAAACGTTTTGCGAAGGTAATTGTGCAATTGACTGGGTTTACTCACTAACAGTAAACATTTAATACAGCAAAACTTAACCACAGTGCAGCATATAGGCAGTAGTATGTAGAGATAAGAGAAGTAACGATTAGGTTAAGGACTGGGTAAAAGCATAATAATATTAGATAGCAAATGAACGAATCGCTCGGCTCAACAAGCCAAAAAGCTTTTTATGCTATTTCTGTTTGTTGACAATTTGCAAATAGATAGGAGAAAACGCTCGTATTATTTTTTTAATCTAATTCTAGTGAAATTGGCGAATGCAGTTGGTCAATGTTTAAAGCATTAATTTCATTCATTGCATGCTAAATGTATACAAGTACTTTAGTACTTCATGACTATGAAAACGTTTGGCAATATCGTCTCGTTTAATCCATAAATGTATAAGCTTTGGGATCCTTTGCTTTCCCTTTCTATTTCGTGCAATGAATGAAAGTACCGGACATCAAATCCTTATAATTCGCTGTATTCAATAGTTTGTGCTTTGTATATATCAAATAGCCCACTAACCACCACAGGCTCAATCGGGCTGTTGATAAAATCCATTTCTTAGCGCAATTGCTTCATTGCGCGAAGCCCGACTTCAATGTCTTCAATTGAAGTAACGGTTCAGCTGAGGATGAGTACTAATGAGTAGTGACAATCGAAGGGGTTGCTTCAAGATTTCTTTGTTGGCTTCTTTTATGTTTCAGGGTATCCGTATCAGGGTAGCGCAAAAGGTGTTCTCTAAAGGATACTACACAAAGGGCACGGAAAAAACCCGCTGTCAGAACTAGCTTTGATTTGGATATATGTTATAACCTGCTGAACAACTTTTGTGAAGGTCCAACCCCCAAAAGTCGCACTGTTTAAGCGCTAACATATATCCGGGGGGCATTTGGTTCGCCGAATGCCGGGCGTAGTTGGCATGACCCCCGTGTATTTCTAACGCCGAAACGGTGCGACTTTTGGGGGTGGGACCTTCACATAAGTTGTTCAGAGGTGGTTATTTGCTGTGCCCTTCGTGCAGTATCTTTTTCCTCGTTCCCGAAGTCCAGGCGTCTGTAACCATTCCCCGATTCCCCCAATGCGTGAGATATTATTGAAAAAATGTTTGAAGAGAAAAGTTGGGGACCTACTTTGGAGAAAAGGTTCTCCATCTTATCACATCCACAATCCACAATGGGGGGTTAAGGGTTACAGGAGGAAGTCCATTTGCACCACCCTCCGCTAAATCATCTCCGTCACCGTCATCCACCGCGCACCGCTAACTTCAGACCTTTGCACAATTTGTACCGGAATTCGGAATGTCTGAATATCATTTCGTGGGTACTGCCATTGTTATACGACCCTTTGTGTGTCAAACGACAATATGTGGAAACAATCTTAATCTATAGGACACATCATATTTAGTCCTCATTGGAGGCATCTACATAGAACACTCATATTTAGTCATTGGAGGCATCTATAGAACACCCATATTTTATGAATATTCATTCCAAGCATCTGTATAGAACAATCATATCTAATCATTGGAAGCATCCACGAGGAAAGATCAAAAAGTAAAGAGCTTTGGAATGTTCGCCGAATAGACATGATGGTGATAAATGACTTAAAGGAAGAGGGATATGTAATTGATCCAACAATCAAGTTTGAAG
>JAQFYE010006567.1:0-10657 GCA_034694305.1 Protaphorura glebata
TCTTTGAGAGTAATACTGCTCCCAAAATATGTTGTCGTGTTACCGATAATGGCTACTGTAATGCCGATCGCGGTAACAGAGATAACAAATGCTATGTATTCTCCAGTGGGCTAGTGTTAGAGAGGAATTATCGTCGGCAACATTAATGACAGTAAATATTATTTCAAGAAATGGATATGTGTCGTGTTAAGCGGCACGGCGCATAAAAATTGTTGAACTTTAAAAAACTGACATTTGGTGACATTTTGTTTCTCGAAATATTCCCTAATCGTATGGTTCTGGTTTATGTAGATATATTTATCTAGATAACATCAATAATGCAAACCTGTAGGAGGGACAAATGCAAATATGAGCTTCCAAAAAAGCATAAAAAAATGCATCACGTAATCTCGCCAAGAAGGTTTTTGACTCTCATCATCACCGCCACCATCAACGTCATCATCACCTGAAAGCACAGTCAATACGATAGGAGTAGGAATTAAAACCGGGATGGGACCGTAAAAGATTAGTCCGATGTTGAGTACATCGTACTGCTCGATATAGGTATCAGTAATTTTTTACCAGCCACCTTTGATGAGTTCCCAAAAATAGAAACCATCTTATTAGGTACCAGGCCGTCAGGTTGATGATAAAATAAGAAAGTAATGTAAGCTATAAGCTATATTGGATGTTATCACAAGGTTTTAGTGTACTGATCCCCACTGAGCTAAGGGAATGACGTTGAATGATAGAAACACGATTTTTTCCTTTAATGGTTAAACCTTAGTAAATATTTTTGTTTTCAAATGTAGGAATTTAAAAATGGGAGCGATGCGATAGGAGGAAATGATGATCAAGTTTCGAGCAAACATTTGGTTGGTTAGTTACGGGTTTGCTTTTGGCTTGTTCTAAAGATATATATGTATGTATTAGTGCTTGTATGTAATCCATACCACCATTGACAGTGAGGGCTTCTAGAAATTGTTCCTTCCAAGAACTTGTTCCAACAAGTAAAGGCGCGTTGGTTCTCTGAAGCAAATTGTCCACTGTGTTCTACATGAAGAAAGCAAAATAATTTTGAAGTGTCTTCAAATGACATTAAACACGGAGAGTCTTTGTCAGGTACGTACGGTACCTAAGGAACATTATGAACTAATAATTATTGATGAAATGTCAGAAAAGTGACATGGTTCAACAGGTCACCCGATGTGTACCTAATCAGGAATGGAATTATCGGTCACTGTCGATGGTATTCTCCGTCTCCCTGAGTACTAGGTATAATTACTAATATAAAATGCAATTCTGTTCATCTCCGTTACACCATATATCCAAGCTCCCATATAGCCATATATTGTCCGTTCAAATTTTTGATATACCCGCCTGATAGCCAATCCAAGTCAAAATTCAGCAGGACGAAATACAGTTATTTATATATATTATATTATATATTATATTTTTATTTTTTTGGCATGTAATTAAGGTGTCACTATTTATATCAGTTTTCTCAATAAAATCCTACCCAACCCATACTTCATGAATCTTCACTATTTTAATTAAAAGTCCCCCGTCTATAAATAATTCGTCACTACTTATCAGAAATGTATTTTTCAGTTGAAAAGGTCCATGAGCTCTTCTAAAATTAAAAATAGTTTAGAAAGTCGATACCAAAAGGGCTTTCCTACCATTTATTCGACCCAATTCTGAAAATTGAAGGCAAAGCAATCCCAATAGGACAGAAACGCAATCGTGGGCGACCAAGTAAGGCTAAAACGGTCTTATATCAGATATTCTCTTGTTTTCATGTGTGAAGTGTATATTGTTTATATATGTGGAATACATGCATATTCTGCCAATAATAAATAGTGACGACAAATTAGAAATAGTGTAAATTTAAAACAGTGAAAAAAATTAAGCGAGGAAGTAAAGGATGAGTATGATGTTAGTGACCAGTTGAATATAAATATTGACCGGATAATTATTCCCCATTTTTTTGCATACTTTGTACTTTCTTTTGTCAAAGCCAGCCAGCCAGTCGCTTGCGCACGGTAGGTGACACCCTTCCCAAAATCTGAAACTAAGTTCGACGTCATCATTTACTACTTATTGGTGGTGTCGAATTAAATCCAGGACTTGTCACTGAATTTTCAAGTGATAAACCTCCATGGCAAGATTTCATACTTGAGTTAACAGCCAACAATTTTTTAGGTTTCATACTACCACAATTATCAAGAATTGCATCCAATGCGGCTACACATTCTGAAGATATAAAAACTTTAAAAGCTGAAGTGTCTGGACTAAAACAAAATAAAAGTATGTAAGTGTTCTTCAAACGATCTTGACGAAATCAATGGAAAAATACTGAGACTAAAAAGAGTGAATAACTTCATTATTCTGGGAAAAGGCGGATAGGCGGAATTTTCATTCTGATTTTTGAGTCTACTATTTCGTCACTGTTAACAAATTTTGCACTGTGTTCTTACATGCATTCTTACGCACTTTTTTCTCTCATTTTAGCATCTAAGTAATACTCCAGTAAAGTCCGAGTCCACTGGGGCTAGCCTATATAGACCCCTAAATGTAACTTGTCATATCATCATCCCATCTGGATGCGCCCGAGTGCATTTGGGCTAATCCGGACCAACCTGGGCTAGCCCGGTTGGAAGGGGGCTTGTCCGACCAGCCCCGAGTGGAACCCGACCAGCCTGAGTATACTCGGACTGAATATCCTTATGGGCTGCAACATATATATAGTATGCATGCTCTAACACGAATCAGAAATTGAATGACCCTTTCCTTCAAATTTTCAAAAATTATTAGTTCGTAATGTTCCCGGGTAAGTATAAAGTCGTTAGGTGGTGTTGGGAATCATCAAATTCTTTCTAATGCTTACTTTGAACTCTTTGTTTTCTTTGATTCTTATCATCGCACGTGTGTCGCTCCCCAATTTAGGCCAACCCGCTAAAGTGGTTCTCTCTGCTCGTGTGAAGTCTTTCTTATCCTTCATAGACCCAGCAAATGCCTTACCTTTTGCATCCAAATCTATAATATAATCAGAAGAATGGAATCTATACATATATGTAATACCAAGATGATCTCTGTATGTCTGTCTGTGCCACTACTCCTCCGTCATTTCTCATCCGACTGGGGTGATCATGGGTTATTAGGTTCCAAATAACGGCGCATTCATAGTTTTGCTTAGGTATTTTGTCTGAATTTGGGGCCCTTATGACCTTTTTAGGCCAAAAACTGATTTCTAAAGACTCCCATGGGTTAAAAATATGGAAAATTTCCACTCCGGCCGGGTTTGACTTTACCGCCAATTCTGTCCTGTTCGGCTATTCTCAAGTCAACAATGCTTTCATCGATGGCAACGAGTCAGGAATTGGTGGACTTTTTTGAAATTTTTTGGAAACTTAAAGGAAAGTTTGAAAATTTGAATTCGACGTCGTGGTTGACTGTCACAAGTCGCAGGGTGGATCAAAAGTCCTGACATTTTTCTGTCTTACACATTGGTCAATAGAAATACCTACAGGAGGGTTTCGGAAGTTGAATTTGATGTTAAGAATGACTGCAAGTGAGATATTCACTTTGTGACAGGGTGGCTCCAAAGTTTTGCCAATCTTTTTATTCTATAGCGGAAGGCCGAGGGGGTTTATGAGCTGTTCCATGTATTTATAAAGTAAAAGTGAGTTGTACATTTGGTAACAGGGTGTCTCAAAAGTTTTGCTGATTCTCCTTTATTTGAGAATTGAAGGAAGGCAAGGTTACCGAGGTATTTCAAGCATGTTATGGGTAAAGGTGAGATATCCGATTTGTTGCAGAATGTCTCAAAAGTTTTTAATGAACAGTTTTCTCTACGCAAGAAGAGTCAGATATGCATCGTGACTCAGGCGAGGCCTGTGCTTTGAGGTAGTAGAATATAATGCTAAAGTATTCTACTTCTCGACCTGTTGCAAATAAATTAAATTACTGACCATCGATTGGATGTGGCTCTGCAATCTCCACGTAGAAAAGAACGTCTTTTTCATAACTGTTTTCTTCAAGGATCTGGACTTCAATAATTTTTCTGAAAAAAAAATATGGTTCTTAGAAGATCGTTGAGGTGGACGGACGTGTTGTTGGTTTGGAGGCTCTCTGATAGATGATGGTCTCAAGATATTCGAACCATTTCAGGTTAGATATCGTAAAAAATTTCCATTGAGCTCCACACCACGCATATCTTAGTAACTTCCTCGTTGGCTATGGACTCACGCGCAAACGAAAACAGTCAACACATTCCTCTCTCTTTTCATGAGATTGGATTGTATGACCAGGAATGAAGGAGTTTGAATGACGACGCCGTCATTCCTAGCCTAATTTCCTGTTTCGTAAATTAAAAGTTGTATTTTACCCTGTAAATAATAACCTGCGACTGTCTGGCTGGAAATTAAGACGTATTCAACTTCATTCATTCATACTTTGGTGTAAGTACATTTATAATCTGGTATGTTGAATTAGTATGTCAGGTTACTCTTGACTACTTTCTGCTGTCAACGAAAATTTCCTTAAGGTATAATTAATCCCATGTGGTTATTTTGTAAAATCTAATTGCCTAAAGCACTGTATAGGAATCTCTTAAAAAGGCAAGGCCAGTGAAGGAAAAATTTTGAATACGTGTTCAACCACTAAATTTATGGCATTCATGAGTTATTCGCACGCGCAGTAAATTAGAAAAGTCGCTTCGCACTTGCAGAGATATAGCAGAATCCATATTTTGTATGGGATCTGAATGTGAGGAACGTGACAGAAAGACTCTAATTTACTACTAACAACTAACAACTAACAATGGCATAATCTAACTACCTTTAAAGGTTTCACCCCCACGGAAAATATTATTCGTCCCGTAAGCCGGACTGTTAAAACAAAGTCAACTGGAAAACCAATGAATCGTAAACCTCTCTCAGAAAAGTTCGAACTTTGGGTTTCCAATCCAATTGACGAGATGGTCGTCCGTTTATTTTTTTTCTCATTACATACTTTTTAGTCGCCCACTTGACGGATGCCATACTTTGAAACAAAGATATATATTTTTTAAAATCACTATGAGCGATTCAGATAACAAAATTTTGAACATGATAATCGTACGAGAACTTCCTAAATTTTCCAAAAAAATGCAAAAAAATTGAGAGGCTAAGGAGGTGGAAGTCGGTCATATTCAAGAAAAAGTGATTTCCTTTGGCGTCTATCCGAAACAATAACCCAGAATAAACTTGAAATCAAATTATCGACCAACTTAGACCACCCAAGAACACGATGCTCAGTGTGATCCACGTATATCCTAGCAACCATTCGTAAACAATAATTTTGTTTTCACTGGAATTTTTGAAAATCAACAGTAGTTGTCCCGCGAATGTACAAAATTTAGAAAATTACTCCCATAAGCCGTGATGTTCATTTTTTTTTAGAGAAAATAATTCGAAATTCCTGAAATAATTTCACTAAAAGTTGTCCTACGAATTTCGGAACTACGGCGATCCTTCTTCTAGATATCGAAGTCACTTTTGGAAAAAACGGAACCCGTATCCATTGAACCGTTTGGAAGATATTTAATTTCAAACGGGGGATGTATATTTCACAAACATTCTGCATTGTTTAAAGGTGCAAGAAGTATTCGAATCCGCCAGAGTTGGGATTCGGATTCGCTCGAATCCTGATTCGCGAATATGGAATCCGGTAAAAGTCGGGTTCGGATTCTGATTTGGGTTCGTGCGGAGCACTAAAGTAGGGACAGTACAGCATCGGATGGATTAATACAATGAACAGGCAACCAGGTAAGGTGATCACTTGATACAGATATTTGAGTTTTATGGGATCCCGCCATGACTGGAAACCAGGTTCGGGTAGCTAGAGATGGATTAATGCAATCGACTGTTAAGTGTCTGGTGGTCAGATACGGACTTGGGTCAATGAGTTTGGAACAGTAATTAATTACAATTACAAATGGCAGGGTAGTTTTCCCAAAGTATTTAATTAAAATCGCAATTAGTAATTGTAATTGTAATTTGTAATTGAAAATTCAGTTACCAAGTAATTGGACCAAATCTGGTCAGACAGACAGCACAGTTTTTATGGGATTTTAACGGATTTCCACATTATGGTTAGCAGGTTAGCCAGAATTGAGTAGCACGGGGCGGATTAAGACAACGAACGGCCCAATAGGTCAGGTGGACGCATAATAAAGGTTTCTCGATTTCTAGCTTATTTTAAAGTTAGGGATTTCTTCCAAAAAACTTGGCCTTTAATGACCCCTGGAAGGGAGACGATTTTGGATTGCAAAAAGTAAGCACCAATTATTCATCACTACTACTGGTTGGTCTAACACACAGTACATGTCAGAGGTCAAAACTCTTCTCTGGAAAGTTTTCGAATTCTCAAATCCGCTTCTATATCCAATTTTGTAAGAATTATCAAAAATTTCAAAAAGTTCTATTTTTTCTCAGGTAAAGTGATTTCAGGACTTTATAAGTTTAAAATTTGAAATTTGTAACGCTAGCGGTTAAGAAATGAGAACCATTTAAAAGTGGGCAAATAAAAATGAAGACACCCTCCGTATGGATCCGATCAGTTACAAACACTTAAACAAAAGGCTAGTAAAGCTCTCGGTCATTTCTCCATCGACCTTTCGTTGAAAAGTCGTGAATGTCTTAATCCTCAAACGAGATTGGGATCCAATCATCCATTTAACCCCTACCGTAATTACCGTAAATGACAGAATAGAACCCTGGTGTCTGTATCCGGATTTCCCCATTTACTCTACCAATGTAATGGCAAAAGTTGGGGCAGTCTTCCACTTCAGGCCGTATCAACTGAGTACGAACCTGGGGCAAAATTATTCGTTAATTTACGGTATGTATGCCTAAACATAGTACTCACTCTGTCTCATTGTTTTCAAAGATGAGTTCCCCCTTTACTTGAACATAGTCTTTCCCAGCTTTAGCAGTTCCATCAAGGGTTGTGTAAGGCACTCCAACACGTCCACCACGACCTCCACTCAATCTATTGACTTTGACCTCACAAACTCCAATTGACTCAACCGTATGAATATTTTTATTTCCAATATTAAATGTTCCACCATAATGATCATCATTCAAAATCATGACAGTGGCAAGGAAAGGACTAATGAGTTTAACTTGTGATGGTGGCTCAGTAGGACTCATCCGTCCAGAAATTTCATCATTGACTTGAAAACTTTCTAAAAATCTTGGATTAAAGAGTTGAATATAAAAATGTTCATTTTCTTCACTAATATTATTATCATCCAAGACTTTGAAAGTAATTGTTTTGTGTTTTTCAAATGGTTGAAATTTGAGTGTAGTACCCTGCGTTGGAATGTAGTTTGCTTCAGCACACCCTGTCCCGTCATCTGTTTTATAATCCACAAGGACTTGTAGTCCTAAATCTCCACCATCCCTCATCACTGTCACTTGGAATTGACCCACACTCCTCTTCATAACAGTATAATGACCTGGGTCAAAGTAAACTCTTGTACTATATTCAGCATCATCCTTTGCATTCTCTTCCAATTGTTTTGTTGCCATTCCAATAATTGATTCTTTGGATGACTGTTCTGAAGCTGCTGCATGCTCTTGTAATACTTTTCTCATTAAATTTTGTCTACCCATTAATTTCCTTGTAGCTTGCATTCTATAAAAAGCACGTGACTTTGGGGATTTTTTAAAGATTTCTTTAAGTGCCATGGTTTCCAATTGATCTGTCTCTACCGTAGGATGTCTCTTCTTCAAATCATTGAGTATTTGTATATAATCCCGTCTATTCATTCTGTATCCTCCACTCATATATTGATCACGACGATCAGCCAAGTAAGCAGTGACAACGGTAAATGGGTAAAAACACAATGTAAGGAAACCTTCCCATACATCTATCTTTGTAGGACTATTTATAGTCAAAATAAAAAATAACCAAAGATAAGCAAAGATGAACCATATGGCTGTGACAATGAATACATGTAAATGTTTAATCCTTCGTATTTCTCCTGATGGAATCACATATACACATATAGCAATGATAATAAAGAGATTGAAGGCCCCTGATCCAATAATTGTTCCCGGGCCCAAATCACCAGCCTCAAAATGTTTTCCATAAAGTTCAATGATGATGAGTAAAATTTGTGGTGTAGATGTTCCGAGTACCATGAGAGTTAGATTTGTAATTGTTTCATTCCATACGCATTCACGTACAACCAGGATTTGTGTCTCACCATTAAGATTTTTAATTGTAATTTTTTTTTCTTTAGATGTAATGATGTCAATGGATGCCATGCAACGTTCCGAAAGGATTGACACACCGATGAACATGTATAACATTCCCATGAAATAAACAAGGCCACGGACAAAACGATCACCTACACTTAAATTTTCCTGTGGATACCAAACAGGGAATAAAAGACGTGGTTCACAAAAAACTTGATGGAATTCATCCATAGAATTGACGGGGACGGGGATGAAGATGACAGAAATCAAAATTACACATGATAAAATCATCAAAGTTTGGCAGAAACCTCCCATTTTCATCTGATGTCAAAATGTGTTCTAATCTTCTTCTAAGAGGCGGAGACGACGGCGTCGTCCTCAAACATTTGATGAAGAGAATTAAATGTTAACAAACTCTCCTGTAATTTATAATAATTTTTTTTATTAATTTTTGGGTTGACCGGAGACACAGTAGTTGATTTTGAGGTAGGTCATTGGTTGGCAATGATAGGTGCTATGAAATATGTGTTTAGTTTTTTGTCACAAAGTCACACAACACATCACATTCTTGGGAAACTCCGTCATATTCCAAAATTCATGTCAACGACCCATCCAGCTGCTATGCTACTTTTTTTTTTCAAACAGTATACATTAGAGAAGAAAAAATAAATATTTAAAAGAATGAACCAAAACCAAAGGGTGACATTTCCTTGAGGACACGGCTTTATTTTTGATGTACTCTTTAACTCTGTTCTCACTATGCTCACCAGCACCAATTCGAGTCAATTGGAAAGTAGCACATTAGTTTTTTATCATCATATAATATTCATCATATTTTTTGTTATTTTTTTTTCAAATCTTTCGTTACGCAGGCAGAGTCACCGATTACAATGATTGAGACACTGTGCTGTACTGAACCCAAATCCAACGTCCGTCGCACCCATTGCAATTGCATATATCGCATTCATTACAAATTTACGTTTCTGATATATAAAATAGAAATAAGAAGTGGAGCTATAAAGATTTGATGGTAGGAACTCTGGGTCAAATTGATTCTCTGCCAAGGTATACAAACTATGTAAGCTTTTTTGTATTTTTGGCTTCAAAGTCTTTAACATGAAGCGGGTTTATATTAGTCCGTTCCCTGAGCCTGTGCTTGGTATAACCGAAGAAACCGAAAATTACTTATCAAATTACAATTACTAAATACAAATATTGTGTTTTTTTAGCACTAAAATTAAAATTTCTTTGAGTTCGCGTAATTCCTTTAGTAATGGTTAAGTATAGTCAACAATTTTAGAAACTAGTAATTTCAATTAGAAATACATTTACAAACACTTTACAAATTATGGTCAAAATATTTTATTAAAAATAATTTTTAACGATGATTTTCAAATATTAAATAACATATTTTTACTTATTGTTATCGTTATTTTTAAACCCCAATGTTCATCAGGGCTGGTAGTCGGAATATAAATCGTAGTCAAAAAATAAACCATATTTTTATAATAATCGGAATTAGAATCGGAAGCGAAATTCTAAAATAAACGGAATCGGAATCAAAATTCTAAACTAATCGGAATCAAAATTCTAAAATAATCGGAATCGGAATTGATAATGGAAATCGAAATTATTTAACAATCGCAAAAATTTTGATTACGGGATCTTGATGTTTATGCAAATCCATAATTCACTTATTATAAATTTGATATCTGATTTCCTGGAGATTTTTGGAATATGTGATGCAGTATTTGGTTTTCTTTCGAATTCTAATATTCAGAGCTTTCATAAATCGATTTTTTATACTATTGACCATATATTCGCACCATATTGATTTTCTGTAACTAATTTAATTTGAATATCTTTAGAGTCATACGAATACAAAATATATTTTACGATAAAAATTGATTTTTTCATAACGATGACGATTAGTGTACAGCGGAGAAAATATCACTACCACTATAGACTATACACAGACATACCTTTCTATTTTCACATTTTACTACAAAGAAAACTATCACAAATTAGAATTAAATTTGATTTAAATTAAAATGTTGAATTTCAAACATTAAAAGAAAGTTGCATGAATAAGTTAACTTAATTCTAGAATCCATTGAAGATTGAAAACTTGTGTTTTCTATTTATATGAATTACTGCAATTAACATTTGGATTTTATCTTAATTTGAAAATCTTAATTCAATTTATATCTCCTATGGTAATTAATAATAAAAAACCGAATAAACTATTGAGAGTACAAATTTCTTTCCAAATTTTCAATTGCCATGTGGTGCGGGTTAAGGAATTTAAAATTGAGTGGGACGTCAACCTTTGAGATTTATAATCACATAATTTATACAGGGCGTTTACTATCTCTCAGACTACTTTGAAATTGGCGCGTCGCTAACTCAATTAAATATTTGTTGACGTC
>JAQFYE010006568.1:0-10656 GCA_034694305.1 Protaphorura glebata
TCCGATTGTTACGACAATTGCTTAGAGAGTGACTTGTAACATGGTAGGTATGACCAGGGTATGTTGGCTTCCCACGGGCCGTATGGTCGACTAAGATTGACTTCCGGTTCGGACACTCTGGTATTTAAAGTTGGCCAACAGAAAACGGCTTTTAAACAAACATAAATGAGATCACCAACGACAGTTTTGAACGAAGTTAGTTAAACGGGAAAGCGATTTTCTTATTTTTGTTGGCGTTGTTTATTTTTGAAGTACGCCGTCTGCATCAAAACCCTAGCAACCATTGAATACGGCTAATCTATGAAGTCTCGTCTTTTATTGTAAATATTTTATTCCATGCAAGCCTTTCGCATCTCTACTGCTCGCAGTTTATTGCAAATTCTGTTGAAGAAGCACAAGATCAATTGTATAATTAAAAATGATTTCAAATAAAATCAAGAAAGCTATTTTCTGAATATAGAAAAAATGAGCAATCCACTTCCAGATTGGTTTGAACGATCTATGATGTTGGACAAAATACCTTGTCGTAGATTTTCTTTTAGTTAATTCCAGAACCTTTTCAGAGAGATTTGTGAGATTAATTCCTTTATAAATTAGGAAATAAAGTGCGTAAACCATAAATGAAGTCATTCCGAGGAATAGCCTGAGAAACCAATTCAAGTCCACAGTGAGAAGAGCGTAGAGAATGATAACGTTCACAAACAATGTGATTCCAAGAGTAAATGGAATGAGAAAGTCAAAGAAACAATCGTTGAGTTGCCCGTTCAGAATTTGTACAGATCGGTATTTGTGTGTCCAGCTTTCCCATTGTGTCTCCAAATTTAGGTCAGACATCTCCGAACATTCCGCCACCCTTGAATTAAAAAAATCGATGAAATATGAAGAGAAGTGTACCAATTAGGAAGATAACGGTAGGGGTCGATGGTGTTACGGATGAGATTATCCGTAATTAGAGATGTAGCTAAATGGTAAACATTAAAATCTATTTCATTACTTTCGTAATAATGGGCACAAATCGGGACTAAATGGGAACAAATTATGTGACAGAAATTCTGGGAATTGGCAATAAAAAGGGGTAACTTGGCACAAATTGGACACATATTGGGGAATTTGGCACAAACTGGGGAAAAGGGACACTAATTGGGGCAACGGGACACAAACTGGGGCAACCGGGTACAATCTCTGCCTAGTGGACACAAATTAGGATATGGGACAGAGATTCTGGGAATTGGGCACAAAAAGAGGTAAGTTGCACAAATTGGGTTAATTGGTCACAAATTGGGTTAATTGGTCACAAATTACGGCAATGAGGTACAAATTACGGCAATGAGGCACAAATTGGGCCAATTGCGCACAAACTGGGGCAATTGGACACAAAATGGGGCAACTGGGTACAATCTCTGGGAAGTGGACAAAAATTGGGATATGGGACAGAAATTCTAGAAATTGGGGACAAATAGAGGTAACTTGGCACAAAATGGCCCAGTTGGGCACATACTGGGGAATTTGACAAAAAATTAAGGCAAGCGACACAAATTAGGGCAATTGGGCAATATATCATATATTACACGAAATGCTGCATAATATTATAAGTATTCTTACGTCAACTCGAGGACATCAACTGAAAGGAAGAATATTGGAGCCAAACAGATGAAGAAGATGAGATAAGACAAAATGAGATGTGAATAGAATAAAAGTTGGAGAAAACTAAGCAAAATCATCATCATAAATGAAGGAGCTTCATCTCCACAGATAGATGGAAATATTTGAGTCAAGAAATGCAAATCACATTTGAAGAGGTAAATAAAAGGCGAAATGGCTGACATGTATACCAGTGAAATCAACCAAAAATACGTGACCGCAATTGCCAGGAATCCTCGAGGTCTGGTCTCTACAGTCGATGCCAAGACAAATATTTAATTATATTAGTATTGTATTGAAATTAATTAAGAATTTTTCTGAACCGGATGTCAGCATGTGTACCCTTCTACATATAATACAAATGAGGGCCTAATTTACCTTTTATGGTATCACTGTAGTCCAAGAAGCTATTGATCAATCGATAGACGTCGTGACGTTTTCTAACTGAATTCCATTGAAACACCGGACTAGCAACGTGGGCTGTGATCATGAATATTCGATACACATCCACTACATTTGTGAATCCCAACTCATTTTTATAATAACTATTCAAAGTTTGAAATACGAGAACGATTTTAATTCCAAGCATAAGAGTAAGGCACGCCCACCATCGAGCTGTCTTCCATTTAGATGTAGGATAAATGATTCTTCTAGTTTCTGGATTGAATCTGTACGGCAGTAGACAAATATGATAGCACAACTGAATGGCGTATTTGAAGACAGTTTCGATTGATTTTTTCTTCATCGATGAACTATTTATTTAAAATGTTTATCGAATCTGCAGTAACGAAAGCGCAAAAAAAAAGGTTTCTCGTTAAGAAAGAAACTACGACTGTTGATTTATGAAGAGTTTTCCGCAAACTGCGGAAATGAACGACTCAAGCCCTGCTTTTCGCTGTTTCCGATTACGTATTAAATGTGAAATTGACTAATACTCCCAAATTTGCCTTGTGACATGTTTGTGATTTCTCAAATTAATATAAAGCTGTACCGCAAGCGAATAGGTTGAGAGAATTGCTATGAAAATTTAATGAGAACACCGAAAAATAGGCCACATTTAATTGCACTTCTAGCGAAATAAAACTAGCCTGCGTCAACCGGTCGGTAAACTCGGCTTAAATATTCTACGACATTTGTGTGCGAGACATGAAATTACGATCATTAAATGCTAATATTGGATAAGCACAATTAGTTGAATGAATTTATTCCGAGATTCGTCAAGTAAATACTGAAAATACACAAAAATCGACCTTTCGAAATGGAACACAAATATGTTTGCCAATCGTGTCGGAAAATCGTATCCAAATTTTATTGTAGAATGACAATATTAATTTTTATTAAGTCTTTAAGATGCATAGCATAGAGCAAAATAATTTGACACTTCGAATCCGCGCAGCCGCTCAATCTAACGATACCGAATTTTCTCAGCTCTCTTTACAGCTTCCAGTTTCTTGAAACTTTGAATAATCTTCTGGACCATTGATTCGAAGTTGTTGAACAACATGTCAAATAGTTTTTGGATTTCATTTCGTGTGTGAGGGGTTAGTTGCTTCACGTCATTTTCAGAATTGTTCCGAGCTGTCTTAATTAAGTAGCGGAGTTGCTTTGAGTGCATTCTCCACAAAGGCAGCGTTAATGTCGTGTCATTCAATTCTATCCAAATGGCATCAAAGATTGGTTCCGACGTTTTATACAATTTTTGTATTTCTTCCTGGACTATTTCACCGATTGTCGCATTCTCTTTTCTCAAAATGTCATCCACGTATATAATCCAAGTTAAGAAGAATTCAAAGAATTCTAAGAAATTTTTGTAACCTGCGTCCCAGATGTCAGCTGTCAATAAGTTTTAGAATTATATTATACAACATGAAATAATGACAAATTAATTCACTGGTTATTTTAGCATTTGCGACCTACCCTTAGTCGATTTTATTTCGTCAGTAGTGTCAGTAGTTGCTACGGTAATCGTTACTGCACAGGTGCAAATTATGAAAAATAGGACCTTCATTTCTGGTTCTGGCGACTTTGACTTTGAATGAGTCCGAATCACACATTTCTTCAATTGAAAGTTGAAATGGTTGACGTCATTTTCATAATTAAGAAAGTTGAACGATTTCACTTTAAACAACATCAAGTTTTATATTCAGTTTATTTAATAGCTTTATTTGTTGGTGATAAATTATTACAGCAATAAATAAAAGTTGCTTTCATTTCTGCACTTAAAGTCAACATACAAATAATGTGAAATAAATCGCAACCAACTGTGTGTGTTAGAAAGTAAAGGAAACACAGTGGTTTTACTGCGGACCCGTTATCTCAATGGTAGTACGTATTATTTATAAATTGAGATATCATATGCCCTGGGCAAGATGATAACTAATCGTTTATTTGTATGAGAGAGAACGCTCCAACCCAGCTATGCAGGTTCAGATAGTTCAGAACTCACGTCATTACCATCAATACATTACTGAACTGTCGATTTAAAATCCGCGAATCTAAATTATTCCGTGACGTTCGAAATTCGAAAGTGTTTTGCCTGAGTGTATTTTAGGTTGAAAGTTGATTACGGACCGAATTTTATTTTTTAGTTTATCCAATTTCGTAGTTTCCAATTCTCAATATATGGCGGTAACCCACAAGATTTTTCAACTTTCAGTCAGAAAGTCGAAAGCCGTCGTCGTCGCGAAGATGCGGAAACAAAGTCTGTTCCGCGGTGAACGAATAGGTTCTTTCGTCCAGTCCTCAGATATTTTTTTTTAAAAGTGGAACCCTTACGAATTAAACAGTGATTTCACAGGACGACCCTCCTGACATCATTGATAGCCACCATACAAAATTTCTATAAGATGTAAATATATATAAATAAACGCTCTGTAAGACCGAGTAGATATATGTTGCGACTCAGGACACAGATAGTGCGTAATTAGATTGCTAGATAGCTAGATAGCCAAATAGTTAGATTGCTAGATTTTTAGATTGGTAGATAGCTAGTTGCTTGATAGCTACTTTAGCTACATAGCCGAATTGCTAGATAGCTAGATTGTTGGATAGGTAGATTGCTAGGTAGCTAAATTGCAAGGCATCTAGCCAGAGGTCACCTGGCGAGGTCATATTAACATTTGGTGATCCTTGTGACTTTGCGTACCTACCCTGAGAATTTTATCGAAATTCGTTAACATTTACTGCGTGTGACCTCTGGTGACCCGGGTCTAGGTCACCCTCTGACACTCACTTTTCATTGCATTTATACACGTTTAAGACCATTCTGAGCAACTTTGAAAATTTGATCTTTGGTGACCTGGGTCAGAGGTTGCATGGACAGGTCATTTTAACACTTGGTGATTCTAGTGACATTGTGTACATACCCTGTCAATTTCGTTGAAATCCGTCAACATTTACTGCATGAAAAGAGTTAACGGACGGACAGACAACACATTCACATAATGCATTGCTTACGAAACATAATGAACGCTCAGTAAGACAGAGGTGATATATGTTGCCTAATACCAAATAGAAATTGTCATAGTAACACAGATACTGCGTAAAGCTAGATGGTGACCTGGGTCGGGGTCATCTTCTGACACCAACTTTTTGTTGTAGTTAAACACGTTTCAGGCGATCCGGAGCAACTTAGAAAATTTGACCTCTGGTGACCTTGAGTTAGAGATCACCTGGCGAGGTAATGTTAACACCCGATGATACTTGTGACCTTGTGTACCTACCATAATAATTTCGTTGAAATCCGTCTACATTTACGGTATGTGACCTCTGGTGACCTCAGAGGTCATCTGGCGAGGTCAAATTAACAGTCGATGCTAGTTGTGACCTTGTGTACCTACCATATGATTTTCGTTGAAATCCGTGAAGATTTACTTCATGTGATCTCTGGTGACCTCAGAGGTCACCTGGCGAGGTCATATGAACAGTCAATGCTAGTTGTGACCTTGTGTACCTACCATATGATTTTCGTTGAAATCCGTCCACATTTACATCATGTGACCTCTGGTGACCTCAGAGGTCACCTGGCGAGGTCAAATTAACGGTCGATGCTAGTTGTGACCTTGTATACCTACCATATCCTTAAAATCCGTCAACATTTACATCATGTGACTTCTGGTGACCTTAGAGGTCACCTGGCGAGGTCATATTAACAGTCGGTGCTAGTTGTGACCTTGTGTACCTACCATTCGATTTTCGTTGGAATCCATCAACATTTACCTCATGTGACCTCTGGTGACCTGGGTCAGAGGTTGCCCGGACAGGTCATATAAACACTTGCTGTGTCTTGTGACCGTGTGTAGCTACCCTAAAAATTTCGTTGAAATTCGTCAACGTTTACGGCGTGAAAAGTGTGGACGGACAGACAACACATTCACATAATGCATTGCTTGCGAAACATAATAATAGAAGACACATTTTTTACGGAAGGTACACACATTGAATTAAGAGATAAAGAAAATGTCAATGAAATTCGTGGGAGTGTGATGAAATTTTGTTGAGTTAAAAATGCATTTCTCACTTGGTCAAATTGTGTCAAAATTCTAAATAGGAACTTGCACATGAAAAATCGCGCACTTGAAAATGAAAAATTGATGCATAAATTGACGATCATAAATTGGTGGTTTTTAAAAAATTGTTCAAGTATTTGATGACAATGGCTAGTTTTTTCTTGCAGGCCGAGGTTATTCTGAAGTTGACCTGGCCTTGGTCTGTACGTGGTAAACGGTTGTGGTAATGCCACTAACGCATAATATGTAAATAAGCCGTCGTAACACGCGGTATAGATGGACGCAGCACACTCCGTAGCTATATAGCTAAATGGTGACCTCTGCATTTATGCACGTTTCAAACCATTCTGAGCAATTTTGTAAATTTGACCTCTGGTGACCTATTTTGGGGTCACGCGCTGACACTCACCATTTCATGCATTTCTGTACGTTCGAGAGTATTTAGAGCTGGCGGGTAAATTTTGAGTTGATTCTCAGCAATTCGTCTCCTTCGTGTTCCGCTCCCCGGAATTCGTATTTGAAATGTGGTGATCAAATCAGAACTTTTACTCGAAGTACTACCCTTATAGTGATCAATTAGCCCGTTCTGCAGCTCTGTGACTGCAAGAGTGTCATTTACGTTTGTTTTTCTTCACTGATAGTCTTCACTAATTACAAATTACAGCCTACTTTGAAAGTATTTCAATTACAATTACAAATTACATGCAAAATTATCGATGTAATTAATTACATTTACAATTACGTAATTGTAATTGAAGATGCAATTACAATTACAAATTACAATTCAAATTACTTTCTCGAAATGATTTTATGTGTGCTAACATCATAGTTACATCTTTGTATTTGATGGTCAAAATTTTAAGTAATCGTAAAAGTAATTGAGAAAAATATAAACTCAGTTACAAATTACAATTACAATTTACACAAAATTTCTAAATTATTTAATTACAATTACAAATTACAGCTGGTATTCTGAAAGTAATAAAAATTACAATTATTACAATTACAATTACGTAATTGTATTTTGTAATTGAAATTATAATTACCAATGTAATCGACCCACACCCAAGTCTGCCGCGAATCATATTCTTCTGCAAAGTATGAATTGATGTTTATTGTAGAGGGTGTCCCAAATGAATGTGAACAATTTTAAAAATTTATTGTTTCGAAAGTATGAACCAGATTCTCAAAAAAAATATTTTTAAATTTTGAAAGGATATTTTTTTGGAGTTTTTACATTTTACGATTAGCGGAGATTATTCTCGATTTGGCGGTCATTCTTAAGTTCTTAAGATGTAGTGAGGGCTTCATTTTTCAGACATTCAACCATAGGGATGCGGAAAACGTATGGGTCAAGCTAGGAAAAAATGGTGTATCGAAATGATTGTTTACGGGGTGTCTCCTCCCCCCCTAGAGTAGGAACCTCAAAAGGTTTAATCAAGAGGAATTGGAAAGATCAGACAACATATTTCAGTTTCACCTGAAGGCGCGTCCGCACGCAGCGCGCGGTGGAAAATAAAAAAAAATCATTTATTGGACGGTTTTCAGCCGTTTTCTCATGGTCTTCACATGACTCGACTCGACTGGCTTTGTATGGTGGCCCAGAGCCGCCACCCCTATAACCAGGGAAAACAAACGCAAAATGGACAAAATTTGTAAATCGTAGAGCGTTTCAAAAAAGTAAAATGAAACGCACTTCATAGTCAAAATGAATTGTAAAATGAAAAATTAAATGAAATGTAAAATGAAAAATTAGATGAAATGTAAATTGAATTGTAAAATTAAATTCATTTCAATGTCGAAATGAAAAGTAAAATGAAATGCATTTCTAAGTCGAAATGAAAAGTAAAATGAAATGCATTTCCAAGTCGAAATGAAAAGTAAAATGAAAAGTAAAATGAAATGTATTTCAAAGTCAAAATGAAATGTAAAATGAAATATATTTCAAAGTTAAAATGAAATGTCAAATAAAATGCATTTTAAAATACATTTCAAATGTAAATTGAAACAGAATTATTTTTGTGCCATGGGAGCTTAAACGTACAGTTCCCATATGACGGACCGTCCCCGCCATCGTCGGGTGCTTAAGCACGTAAATCACTATGCTTCTACCCAAACCCGCCACCCTCGCAGGGCAAGGGTTAATTGGTTGTAAATTGCATTTAATTCCCATGGCTGCCATCTACCGTCTACCATGATCTATGCTGTGACTCTGCGCGAAAACTTAAATCTAACTGTGTGAGTGTTGTAGTTTGATCCGCGTCTCTGTCACCCGAATTTTCATAATTGCCAACAGTATTAAAAATCAATGAATAAGAGAGGTATCGACGAGGGAGATTGTGACCTTGCTGACAGTAAGTAACCTAAACATTTTAGTTGCAAATTTTACAGTCATTATTGACATATTCATGAAATGTAGAATGGGAAAAATTTCGGGAAAATGCTGGTCAGCAATTAAAAGAAAGGCTTAATCCTCCCCCTCCAAAAAAGAAGTTGGCGGACAGTAAAGCGAAGCATGTGGTAAGTACACAAAAATTGTGAATGGTTTCTACGTCGTAATTGTTCTTTCGTACGGGTTGACTACACCCGTAGTTTTCTTGATTTTACAATGATCATCAATTTAGATTTACTTACTTCTCGTAATCAATCTCTCAATTTTTACCACTTTAAAAAGGTCATGGATCAGTAGGCATATGGTCACAGCCGAGACACCTTGACCCTGCTCTCCTGTCATGGAAGGCGGGGTCGCGGTAGTCATAATAGGGAGAAAGAGTGATGTGTTCTTATGGTCACAGCCGTATAGGTCTACGTCGTGTGACTGGGTAGTTTGAAGTAATTCTCCAACCATTTCGTTTCGTTTCGTTTTAGGTAGAAACGGAAACGAAGGATTGGAACCGGAAACGAAACGCTTTCTGAAAAGGATAAAAGGAACAGAAATTTTAAAATACGGCTTATGAACCGTTTCGTTTTGTTTCTGGGTGGAAACTGAAACGAACCAGACTGGATTATTTCCAAAAAAGTGGAAACAAAAGTGGGCGTTTCGTTTCTTTTCGAAACGGAATGGTTGGAGCACTAGTTCGAAGAGAGGCAATAGAGAACTTTCTGATAGTCAAACATCGTAATCGAGTAATTGGTACAGAATTTTCTCCCACTATCATAGATTTAATCTATACTATTTACTTTCAGAATTTTATCACAACCCGAATGGTTGAATTTGACGACAAGAAGAAAAAGTATGTGGCGATGGAGGATAAACAATGTGTAAGTTGAATTCATCACTATCGTGATCGTATTGGTACTTTTAGTACATCCACCGACAGGTCATTGCAGACTCTCAGTCACAATTATTTTCTTTGTTTGCAGGTTGAGATGATGTGTAACTTGGACTTCGAGACAGTTAAGGAGAGAGTTTGGCTGTACTACTCTCAGAAGGAAGGGTACCAAAAGTCGAATTACAACCTTCAATTAATTACTGGAGTAAATGGACCAGTAGTGAACAATACTCTCCAACTGGACAACAAAAATGATATCTTTGTTCTCTTTCAACAAAAGACAGAGGTGATGCAACAAAATTCAATTGATTGTTTAAATTCATCGCACTTTAAAGTAATTACACCACATACCTTCCAATTGGTTGAAATAGAGCTCAAGTTCACGATCCTCGCATATTTTATCTGTCAGCAAGGAGCTTCCCGTCTCAATAAAAGGGTGAGATTCTATATAATTCTCAACCGCAATATACTACCTTCAACGGGTTGTGAAATAACCTTGGAGTATGATACCTTATTCTGGCAGGTCTAATACTCCGGTTTCAAAATTTGGTCCAATCCCGATACGACCTTCCGCTTTCCCTAAAAGTAAGTCGGCACATTTATAATGCGACTGAGCATTCCTGATTAATTATCCGTACTAAAATTTTGCCCAATCATGATCCACAGTAACACCTTCAATTATCAGACGAGCTGCCAATGTCATTTCGAAACAATGTGAAGGTAGATTCATAACCATAGCTTCACACTTCTTTTCATGGTATGATTGAGGTAACCTTCACTGCTAAATATTTCAGAGGAGAGCGGTGTCGTGCAGAATTTGATTTGAAACAGCAAGGAATGGTCTTGGAATTTGATATCAAGTTCGTAAGGGGAGATGCATTTGCAGCCGCGTCATTTCGCACGGCCATCTCTATTCGAATTACGCAATTCGGTGACCTTCATTTACGCCAGGAGGAATATGTCCTAAAATTATGGAATGAACGAACAATAGAAGGCAGACAGGAGGAGCTACCTGAAGCTTTAGAAAAAGATATAATGAAAGACTTGAGCAAGAGGGTAAGCTAAAAAATAAACACTCAATGTTTAATTTGAATTTAGTTGGAACCAAAGAACAATTTTATTTTATTTAAAGTCAATTCAATGCCAGTCCGTTGCTCAGGGTTTGTCGGAAGCTTTAGTCGACTCTATGACCTCGGAACAAAAGAATCTATTTGGTGTGGCGCTGAAGTAAGTTT
>JAQFYE010006569.1:0-10656 GCA_034694305.1 Protaphorura glebata
GAACTTGATTGTTTGAAACACTGCACCTTGTGCTGCTAATCCTTTACGGAGAAAGTCTTCGCTAGTACGGGCGAATGCTATCTCACATTTACATTTAACTGATCTTCATGTTAGCTTTCTATACAACTTGTTTATATTTCTGAAAAATGTGGACAATAAGCCGAGTACTTAGAACTTTCACTGAATACCAAATTCTGCTGACACATTTAATGAATTGCGTGAGTGAGAGTATGAAACCCGTTAACAATCTGTAATTCTCAAAAAAAGCTGAATATATGTAAATTTGTGAGCGATTAAGTACACATGTAAAAATGCTTTAAACAAAATTTTGGCGAACATCAATTGGCTGTTAATGTGCAAATCTACTCTTCGTTACTCATCTTTTATAAATAAAATAAAATAAAATAAATGGGAGTTTACCTCATATTATTATTATTCTTTTTATTAGAAAATAGTGTGTCCAGTTATGAAAACAAGGAGTAAAGTAATTACATTGATTTTAAATTATTAATTATATTTTTGACACGGAAAAAAACCTTATTCTATTCTATTTTAATAGCGTAAGTAACAAGTAAATCGACCCGCGTTGCAAATAATGTTCGGAAAATAGCACAGTTTAAATAATTAATTTTAGACTTTATTAACGACTAACAATTAATAAAGAGTGCCATATCGTATACATATATTTGCAGAATTACAGAGATCGGCCTATGGGCGCTTACATTTACTGTTTACTGAAGTATGATGTAACTAACTAAACAATTCTCTTATATTCCTTTTCTAGAAATAAGCCGAGTGCTTAGTGCTTTCACTGATAACCAAATTCTGAATGTCCACTTAATAATAAATTTCCAGAGTGTGAGTATGAAAGCCGTGAACAATCTGTAATTCTCAAACAACAGCTGGAATCCACAAATACATACGCAAAATCCATAAATCAGGAATACAGTAATGATGTTTGAATTTAAGGACAGTCGCTTAGGTTGGGTTGAGTGGCGAGTAAGTTTATCAAAATGTGACTCATCTAATTTCATAGTGTAATGTTCCCATTTATGAAATATTCCTGAGTGAATGAGAGCTTTGATCCTAAGAGGAAAATAGTCTTCTCTGATCATATAGTTACGATAGTTTATGTAGACTGGTCTTGGAAGTATGTTCTTTAACCCGGCGTAAAATAATTTTGTGGGATGTGTAATACCTTCCCAATTTGATTTCTGGAAAAACTTGTACATGTTTCGTGTAGAATCTAGGTAAGCCGTTCCGTTGCAATCGGATAATAGCGCCTGGGGTGGATTAGGATCTTCACACGACTTTATCTTCCTTTCGCATACACCTTCGGAGCATCTAAACTCCAGATCACACAGATCGGCAAGGTTAGGAAAATGTGACGCTATATTTGCTAAAGTTTTGAACCTTGAATTATATCTGCTAATACCTAAATGAACGGACGTGTGAAAGGAGTACTTAGTAAATTTATGCATTTCCAACAGCATCTCCACTTGGTTTCTTATCAATTCGTTTTCGAAGGGTTTGATCCTAAATTCATTTAGTAGCATTCGCCCATACAATATTCCTTGTAGGTCAAAGTCCACCAAAATTATTTTCCAACTCGCAGTAAGTGGAGTGTGTATCGTGTATTGTGTTAATAATAATTGCTCAAATGTATCAATTTTCTTGCTAGGTCTTGGAGCTGCTAAGTCAGCTACAACCAAACCCTTATAAGCATTCGTTAAAACAATCACTACAAGTAAAATTCCTCCAACTGCCATTCTGAAAATGAGAGACTTTTTCAACAGACGATTATGTATTTCTAAACCATTTTCCAGTAGTAGGGACCAAAAGTAGAGGATGAAATTTTCCTTTCGTGTTAGTTTTCTCGCCAACATAAATTTGTAGCAAAGAACGGTTATCCCAAATGTGAGTGCACCAAAGTACCATACTTCCGACTGATATGGAGTCCAGTACCCACGGAATGAAACATATGAATCCCAGCCATCACATGTCACATAATTATAGGCAACATACCCAGTAATAACACTCACGTCCTCTTCCATACTATGTACATCACCTATGTCGAGAATGATGCTGCATTTCTTCTCTTCGTAATATTGAAATGAAATGTTCGGAAAACTTTTAAAAATGATTTGTGCGACTACTATCTCCAGGAATAGGCTGGAGCCAGTTCTGAATTCTGGATTAGGATATGCAAGCCGGGTTACCACTTCCCTAGAATTCGAACCCACGTCATATAGATACCGATTGTCGACAAAACTTGAAACCCTTATACTCTCACCCTGAATTCTTTGAAAAAAGAATGTCTCGTGAGCCAATACAATTTCGTCGAAAGTTAGCTCAGCCAAATTTCCTAAGTAATACCATGGACTGGTTTTTAGTGAATTATAAAAATTTCTTCGATCCAAGTCCGATACGTAGCCATGCACATCTTTCGTCAGCCAGGAAATAAACAGAATTTGTATCCTGAAATTGTTGAATTCTAGTTCAAAGGACATCTGGTGACATATTTTGCTGAGCACTTCACTCATTGATTTCACTATAATTAAAACCTTCTGGTCCCTTGCGTCTATAGATAGCGGCATTCGCCCGCTGGTGAGAAAACTGATTTTGGCAAGTGTCTGATGAAATTGTATCTCAAAATTCGTGAGATTTGAAGCTGAATTGCTCTTTTCGCTGAATTTAATTTCTGAAGATGGAGGCAGGAAGTACAAATGTACAAAACATTTACTCGTGTATTTTAAACTTCGCCCACTACGTGACAGCGGGTAACGATCCCAGAGGTAGGACTTCCAAGATAGGAGGATATCGTGTACCTTTGCGCCAGTTAGAACTCTCGAATAACCGTGCTCCTCCGTTGCATTCTCAATTGTGGAAATGAAACTCGGAACAGTTTGGGAAACACGGTGATGGACAATTTCCATGTCAAAGTTATGTAGAAATATTAAATGTATTTGACACTTGTTGAAATAGTTCATGTATGATTCCAAATGCAGTTCATGGTTCTCCGGGCGGACAATTGTTAGCAACGTAACAAATATTGTAATGACAAGGCTGAATATCAGAGCCATGACTTCCTAAAACTTAATTTAAGAATCCGCTTCAAAGTAAAATCGATTATTTAGTTCCGTTAGAAAGGAATTGTATGGAATAACGAAAACTGTCTCCATAACTCGGGAAACTGTTACTTATGGATAGACGTATGCTCCTTAAGTATTGCTCGTGACACGGGTAGTCAGAACTGACGAGAGGAACGCCAGGTCTGGTAATTTTGGAATTCTATTTATATTTGCACCATTGCCCCTTGATGCAATTTGAAATCCGGACTGGTGGGTCACCCCGCCAACAATTCAGTTTTAGGTCAGCAAAGTTGACATTGCAAGTAGGGACGAGTCTGGCGCATTTGTCTGCCCTTCGCCTCCCATTCCTTCATTAAACCCACTGAGCGCGGAATGGATGGCGAATAAAATGAGAGAGAGAGACAGCAAGGTTATTGCACTCACACAGCCATTGCTAGAATTCAACGGAAAGGCCATCTTTGCTGTCCAGAAATGTGTGCCGAGTGACCCGCTCTTCATATTTCAAATGGCATCAAGGGTTAACGGTTTGACTAAAATTTTTATTTCTAATATTACCTATCATGATGTTTCCGTTGTGAGTAGCGGTACTGAAGTACAAAGTAAGAGTTGAACAACGCTTATAAAATGAGAATTGAAACTTCGAACTTTAAAAACAAAAGTGGGTATACAGGGTGGCCCTTTTGTATATAAACACTTTACGTACGCCTATATCTCGCGCAGTTTGAGGTGAAGAACTTTCAAAAAAAAGAGCGTATCCTTATACAGGCTAGGTTAAATCATAATTTTTACAGATTTTTTGAAATCAGTTAGGCGGGCCAAAATCGCCGCTGAAGTTGAAAGACTATTGTAAACTTTTTCCAGAGAATTTTGTCATTTCAGATATTCATAGAAAGGTCAAATGGTCACGGAATTGAAATATTTTTGGGTCGGGCGCCAAACATCGTCAACTGTATTGGAAACCACAGAAATCACAAAATTATGCGTATTTGTTCAAGGATGTTTCACCGATCCCGTAAATCGAGGAAAAAAGCACTTTTTTTTCGAAAGATTGACATTTTAACCGAAAAGAAATATCCTCCGTCCCAAAACGAAATTCCGAAGCGTCTGAAAGTGTCACGGACAACTGTGCGGACAGTGCTCAAGGTGGATATGGGTGCAAAAATTATGAAGACGACCCAGGGTCAAGTTTTGAAGCCGGTACACGTCAAAAATCGCAGAATAAGTTGCAGGAAGCTCTATGAGTGTCACTTGGCGCGAAAAATGGTGGGACTCCTGGTCACCCTTGATGAGGCTCGGTTCTACCTGCAGGATTCAGGACACAGCAGTCGAATTTAATATCGGAAGCTAATAAAAACTGACCCCGAATATGGTATTGAGAGACCCGAAAAGTTTTGTGAGATATTTATGGCGGTCGGAGCTTTGACCCCTAGGGGGCGTTCCCCACTCATCAGAGTCCCCCGAAATGCAGAAATAAAATCGGAGTGTTACATTTCCGAAATTTTGGTACCGGTTGTGTTGGAATCTGTCGCTGTGAAGTACCCTAACGAGACCATTGAAGTCTCCGTTCGTCATGATAAAGCGTCTTCCCATACTTCAAAGGTAATGGAGGCCTACGCAGCAAGTTTACAATTCAGAAAATAATTGTAAATTATTCCTAGCACAGCAATCTATGTGAAATCCCTTGATACAAGTCCAATGAAGTTTTTCGCATTCAGGCTTTGGAAACAACGGCTCTGAAAAAAAGGGCGACGACCTTGAAAAAAAGTTTTCACTAGTGTTTCAACTTCAGCGGCCATTTTGGCCCGCTTAACTGATTTCAAAAAATCTGAAAAAAATATGACTTGTACCAACCTGTCCAAGAATACGCTCTTACTTTTTGAAATTTCTCCAACTCAAGCTGCACGAGATATAGGCGAGCGTAAAGTGTTCATATACAAAAGGGCCACCCAGAAACCAGAAGATTTAAAAATAATAATCTAAGAGAACGTTTAAAAAAAACCTTTCCTGAAATATTAATGTCGAAGCAAAAGAGGCGGAATGAAGTCTTACATTCTCCATTTTGATTTCGTTTTAAAATTCACCGGTGGTGTTTCCAGAGCACACTTACTCAAACTAAGTGCTTCTCTGCGTGCGGTGCCAACAGTGCCAAGATGTGAAGGATTCCTGCATTCCCAGATATTCTCATGAAATTTTAATTTCCAACAAGCGAGCATGCATCCAATTTACTTGGGTTGAGAATGAGTTTAGAAAAAACAATGGTCGAAACGCTTTCAGCGAATTTTAAAGCGTATATCAAATATATAATGTGAAAAACTTTATCGCCGCCTTGAGCCTCGAGTTCTCAGGGCCGGACTGGCAACCCAGGGGCGCCGAGGGCGGTTAATATTAGGCGCATGGGGCAAACGCAAAGGGCGCCTTAATTACTTCCATGCCCCTAATGTTAAATTCACAGGGGCGCATCGGGCGATCGCCCGCCCGTCCTTATGGCCAGTCCGGCCCGGAGTTCTGCCGAGGCCACCTTTGAGGAATTATATTTCACGTCTCATCGATTCTTCAGTTTCTGACACGTCAGTACAATTCCTACCATGAAGTTTTTATTTCCAACCCTATTGTGTTGACTGTGAGTGTCGTATTTACGAAAACTATGCTTCATTGGTCCTTTCGATTCTTTATTTTCCGAAACCTCAGTCGAATCTGTATCCAAAATACAACTTCGAATTTCCTCGGAGTACTTCCAACTGCAACCGAGTTGATTTTGGAATTTATCTGAATATTTCCCACTCATTTTGATCTCCTTTAAATCCAGTTTACGTCATTTTTCGTCGTATTAAACACCGTGGACGTGTTGGCAAGAAGGGCACCAAATGCTATTCGAAGATAATTAATGAAATAAATAATCCCAATGCTGATTTATTAATATTTTCATCGGAATTACAATCGGATAATTGATACAAATAAATACTTTAAACAAAATTCGTTGCTGTTTTTTAATTTGACCAGTTTTCATTATTTCTTTCCATGTGTTATCTGCACCTGAAAATGAAAATCAGAATTAAATAGGTTTCTTTAAACCTTTATTAAATTTTAATACAAAATACGATAAGTAAAATACATAAATTGTAAGACAAGCCCATGCCGAAACGGGGAACATTAACTAATAGGGTAACGCGGGCTAAAACGGCCCCATTTTGGGCAACGCGTGCCTATTTTTATTTAACCACGTCCGCCATTTTTGGAGTGAGATGGGTGCAACATATTCTTGTACATGGTTGAAAGGTGGGGCAAGTGCACATCAAAGACCTTACCTGAACAGTAGCCATATTTGGAATGCCATCGACATAGTCATTCAAGTCCCAGACGACACCACGTTGTTTGCTATAAGGTGGTCTATCGAATGGGTATCCCATGGGTTGTCCCAATGGATACCATTTTTTTGGAGTCCCTCACATGATTGGAGCTGAGCCACTTCCCATCTTGAAGTTTTTGGGGAGATGCTCATTCGTAGCATCGTTATATGCATCAGAAATCATGACGAAGAGGAAAAGGTTAAACGCACTCCCTCTAGCTTTGCCTTTAGGTAAGAGCATATGGTGCGGCCACCCACACCCACAGAATGGCATGTCGTTCTTATTCTGTCGATTCGCTGTCTCATATGCAGGTTCGTATGGATTTGTGACAATAGAGTCTTTCGAAGAACGCGTGACTGAATTTCCACTCCTTTTAACTGAAAACGAACAAATTATAGTAAAAAAAAGTAACTGGATTTTCGATTCCTGATATTTTATAAGGAAGGTCATATGGGAACGGAATGGGTAAATAGATTCACGACCCTGGCATAATATCTCAACTCTGTCACGGAATTACAGCCTTAGCCTATATTTATGATCGTAACATAGATTTTACGTCCCTGCAATTAATTTTACGACCCTACCATAGATTTGCCAACCTACCATAGATTTACGATCCCACCATATATTTACGACCCTGCCGTGGATTTACGGCCCTAGTCTCGATTTACGCCTCTACCATAGATTTACCCCTAGTGCAGATTTGCAACCCTAGCATAGATTTTTACGACCTACCATAGATTTACGACCCTGCCATAGATTTACGGCCCTAATATAAATTTTAAAACGCTAACCCAGTTTTTAATTTATGACTGCGATGTTGATTTACGACCTGAATTGAGATTTACAACACTTATTTAGTTCTACGGCATAGTTTTATGCATCCCGCCAAACCAGTTAATTTGAAAACGTCGAGTTCGTAGAAAAGAAGGTACTGTTCACTCATTGTGAATCTTTTCACATCTTCACAAAACCTTGGTGCTATGAAAATCCGAATGGATACGTGTGGATTCTGCCGAAAACCTCTTGTCTGCAAATTTGAATCACTAATTCATTGAGTTATTAGTTACTAATTAAAATATTAATTATTTGTTACAAACAATGTCAAAATTGTAATTAAAGTCTTCAGGATCCAAGTGTTTCGTGCAAACATGGACATCGCCGTTATAATTATCCGTTGGTCGCTCAAAATCTAATCTTCGCCCGAGTGGGAATTTCCTTTCATTCCAATAAGTTGTCAATTGATTTGGTCTGTTATTAGATTGCGAATTCACCCTCAAATTGTAAATTGAAACTACACTAATGAGTTATGGAGATTCGCTCTAAGAAATAAGTATTCAAAAAAATTAGTCAAAATGTATATATTGATATTTGAAGTCAATAATTTAATTTACTTCTTGTGGTCCATATGGCTCGAGCTGACTCTTACGATGATTAAACATATCATCCACCAATTGATGCCATCTGTAGAAAAACGGATCCCGCATGGCCGTAGCAGAATCAGCCATGACACATATTGGCAACTAAATCAAATATTGTAAAATCATATTGGGTTTGATAATTTCAACCTCGGATTTACAACCCAGAATTTTTTTTAATTAATTTAAATGAAAATGAGTCGTAAATCCGACCCTCAGATTTACGACCTTACATAAGGTATAACCAACCTCGGATTTACGACTCCGATACAATTTATTAATTTTAGTCAAAATGGGTCGTAAATCTTACTCTCAGATTTACGACCCTATATATGGTATAAGTATACCATATATAGGGTACTTACCCCTATGTCAAAATTTGGATCTTCTATCGCACTAGCGATCATGTGTCCACAGGAATGTACACCGACTGCAGTATACAAATTTGGATTGACACTAAACTTGGCTGCTTCAATGACGTCACCCAATAGGTCAACACCGCGCACGAGAATTATCATTTCCAACCAGGAAACCGTTATCAATAGACCTCAAAATTAAATTCTTAACATCCATAATTTGTCTAGCGTACACATTCAATTTAAATTCTGTATCGTTCTCGTGAAGTGCATCCTAGATCAATAAATAAAATTTAGGAATAGTAACGACTTTCCCAAATTAACTTGACAAAATCGATTTATTACAAGGTAAGCTCATACTGTCCACACGGCCGAGGCCTTGCAACCAAATTTTTGGATTTTATATAGAAATTCTTGTTTCTTGACAGTATGAGCTTACCTAGTGCTATAGTTGTCGAAGCGATTTTGACCTTGCCGCAAATGGGCAATTTGGAAACCGATCCGTCCAATTTCTGTGAGCAACTTCATTTCTCAAATGAGCTTTGAAACCTTCGTTGATTCTTGCGCCTTTATACAAATCAAAAGCTTGTCACGGGAAGCACCGTTTGCGAGACGTTCCGCGTTGTATCTGTGAGAACAAGATAAGTTTTTTTTTTCAAGGTGACTTGACAACACTTATTTGCCGGGGTAGCTCATAGTGTCCAAAATCTGTTTTTCTATTATTTCAAAATGTCTGAGAAAATCGTCATTCCAGTTACTTTTTTGTTTGGACAGTACAAGCTCACCTAGTATTCATGTAAGTTGTCGAATTGCATTGTTCTAATTTTACCTGGCAAGGATTTCAGGACGTATGTAATAAAATAGATCGTTCCGATGTTCGGCTAAAGTTGGGTTCGATAAATGGTAGTACCGATGATGGTATTGACCCAAATAGCTTCTCGGAAATACCATAGATCATTTTTAAACCCATTGTCCGCTCGCACCCTTCCGTTGATTACTGGACATTTCTGTGAATAAATAAAGCGATAAGGCACCACCTTGATCAATTTTCTTGAGAAAGTTACCCAAGACAAATTTTTTGTGAATAAACAGTACAAACCTTATTAATAATTATTTAGCCGTTCATTAGGGCTCAAAAATTAATAATATGATTGATAGGGCAAAATCTCTGGTTTTTATTATTTATCAAAGCTCTTGCTGCATTTCTTCTTATATAAGTGACTGAAAAGTCCGAGGAATATGAATATCTAATGTCTACCCGTTCGTTAACAAACATTTATGGTAATGAATTATTGTATGTCCACTATATGAAGGAATATGGGCCATATCCCATCAATTCTCACACGACAGAACTATAATTACAAATACCGGATTGACGTACGCTAAAGTAAAGTAAATATTAGTTGAATGTCATAACACTAATTGAGAGCTTCAAGAGATATACGATGACAAATGGTATTGAATTATCGGAGGAGTAACAGTATTTGGAAGTTGAAGAAGTTGGAAATCAACTATGTAACTAGTTTGTCATTCCTGGTAATTCGCGTGTATGATAAATGGCATAAGCAAAGCAGGAGTCTTCGTAATTTAAATAATGATATTTTTAGTTCATCATACTCACGCTTACACAAAATGAACACCACTCGATAAAACACTTCACTTCACATCAACACTTCAAGAAGGACTCATTGTATGAATAATTATTGAAACTCTTCACAATTGAGTTCTAGAAGTTTTGCGAGACAAATTATTATATATGAGTACCACTCGAATAATTCGTTCAGAGTACTATCTCGACATTATAGGTATTTTTTCACTGTGTTGTTCCCATCATAATCACCCGTACATAAAAGTAAGTACAGATAATTATATTGTAACGGACAACTTTAAAAGTTGCCTTAACCATAAGCTCATATACTAGATTTGATATTATGAGTCCGAGACAGATACAGAATATCGCGACTGCATTAGTCTTGCTGTAGACTTTGACAATTAAGTTGCACAATAATGCGAGCCATAAATATCGCGATATTTTTACACTAATCACTGTAGATCTAATCGTCAAAGGAAATTCCATTCAATTTGACCCTATCAAGTTAATTCATTTCGTAGACTTGAATAAGGTGCTCCACGAATTTGAACATTATCACATACAATTAGACATACATTTGGGCAATAATTACGAGATTCAGCTAGATCCATTCGTTTCACCGGTGACATTGTATTACACTGATACTACAAAATATCATATAGAAAATTGGAGTAAGTACGAACAGGAGTTAGAAATTGTCCTGAGAAGAAAATTTTTATGTCGTGTGCTAGTAATTCTTCCTCAAGACTTTATTTCGTTAGACTATGACAAAATGGACAGATATGTTAAACGAAGGTTGCAATATTGTCGACTCTACAATTACTTCGCTTGCTTCGAATTACCATCATTTGT